>PVLA01005785.1:0-138149 GCA_004027455.1 Hydrochoerus hydrochaeris | reverse complement strand
TGTTTCTGGCCCCCTTCAGACAGGTGGGTGGTGGAGGTCTCTGGGCCTTTCCTATTGCTTACAGTTTTTCTGCAATGCACTTGCTAGGGAAGTACCGCCCCCCCAGTCCACTCTGAATCTGTGAGTTGCAGGCTGAGAGCTGGCTCCTCCCCCTACGCCAGTCAACCAGTTTATGCTTCAGCAAGTTTGTGTATTCCCTGGGGATGCCACTGGCCTAGAAAAGCCTTGTCCCTGGCTACTGGGTTTCAACCAGGGGTGTGGCCCTGCCCAAGCAGATCCCACCAATCTGCTTTGGACTAGGAGTCATCAGCAGAGGCCACCTCCAGTTTTGATTCAAGCCGGCCCTGCCCAACTCCAAAATGTCGCCCAGCCTGTCCTCCCAGTTTGGGGATTCCAGTTCCCTTCACTCATCAAAGTTCCTGCAGCTCAACTGGCTGTTTCCACTCCCTGCTGCAGCGCCTCCTCCAGTGGAGGGTCTGGAGCTCACCAACCCCTGCTCTTGGCAGGGCCGCAATTTCAGCTCGATTGTGAGTCACCTGACTTTAAGATGTGCCAGTACAGCGATCGAGACTTGCTCAGCTCCAGCCTTCTGTCCATGCTTCCTTTTCTTCTTTCTTTTTTCTTTTTTTTTTTTCTTTTTCTTTTTCCTCAGTTTCTTCCTGGGTCGTGAGAATTCCTCTCTTTTGTCTGGCTTTCTCCATGTTGCCAGATTCCAGCATCTGAGTTGTTTTTATTTATTTTTTCCTCAGAGAGGCTCTCTTGTGCCACCACTCAGTCGGCCATCTTGCAATCTCTCCCAGAACTTTTGATCTTAGTACAAGGTTGTGTTCTGAATAACGTTAGTATTTGCTCACAATATAAATTGAGTGCGTAAATAGTGGCGTCTAGACCTTTCACAGTATTTCTTTTCTTTCCAGTGATTTTTTGCCACCTCTTAAAAAGTGTTTGTAGGTTTAATACGTGCTACCAAATGGCACAGAGTTTAGGGTCACTTGGCACCACTCTTTCTCCTAATCTTGATATTTATAAATGAAGATGCAATGTTTCTAAAGACTGAAGAAAAGGAGTTGAAACATTGGTTTGAGTGTGTAGGGGGAAAAGTAATGTTTTAAAAATGTACTGATAAGCAAATGTACTAATAATCATACAGAAGAGCAGGTATCTTAAAATGATTTATGTTTTTCAAAATGTGTGATATATATTATAGTGGCAGGTTCCAAGATTATATTGCATTCAGGTTAAATGTGAACTAGTTTGCATTTCTTAGCGTGGGTTGGGGGACCTTGGTTGTTGAAAGTGTTTCATGCATTTAAAATGTATCTGGGCCAAGATTAGTATTGACTAAGTCAAAATATTTTCCTGGAGGAAAACTCATGATGACTGTAAGTAGTTTAAGTTGCCATAAAAATCTGTCATTTTTGTTCTCGTGTAACTCCTTCCAAATATCACAAACTGAAAGGAGCTTTATGTTCCCATAGATAGCTTACAGCCAATTCTTGAGACTCTGATGAGTAACCACAAGTAGCAAGTAGCCTTAATCTGTGAGACACATCTTCAGCCTAGACTTATCCTGATGTATAAAATGAACATGTTGAAATAATTATGTGTTCTTTCTTATTTTTAATGGGAGGTGGGCAGTAGAGCATCATTTTGGAAAGCAGCCAACCACAAACTAAAGTATGCTGGATGGAAAGAGATAAACTCAGTATTAAAAATAAATTTCACTTTTCTGGGGCCTCCAGAAAATTTTAATTCCACTACCAAGAGCAGATGAACAGCAATTAATGCAAAGATACTCAGCATTAATGATAGATCTAAATTACCATTGATGTTTGTTGTAATGACAGTTCACCCCCAAAATCTTCAAGGAAAAGTTAAGAAACATGATGTTTTTCCATCTCTGAAAAATTATTAAACAGAACATATAACATTTTAAAAAATTTAGCAGGTTTATTGAGATATAACTTACATATCAGAAAGTTCACCCTTTTAAAATGTAGTATAAGCTGCACATAGTGGTGCATGCCTGTAATCCCAGCCCTCAGGAGGTTGAGGCAGGACTGTTTCGAGTTTGGGACTAGCCTCAGCTAAAAAGTGAGCTCAAGGCCAGCCTGAATTGCATAGCAAGACACTGTCTCAAAAACATAAAAAATAAATAAATTTTTAAAATGTAGTATAAATATAGTTTATAGTACAGTTTAACAATTTGTTAATATATACGTCAATGTTTTTATTAGATTCATAATGATACAATCACTGTAATCTAATTTTAGACCACTTTGCCATTCCCAAAAGAAATGTACCTGTTAGCAGTTCCTTTGTCAAATATCAGTGTTCTATATTGATAATTTTATATATTTATTGTTTATTTCTGAACTTTCAGACCAGCCCACACTGTCTTGATAATTGCAGATTTTTAGTTTTGAGCCTTCCAGATTTTTCTTTTCCAAAATTGTTTTGGTTGTTGCGCATCCCTTGCTTTTCTAAGGACATAACATTTTATGTCCATAATGAAAGATACAAGGTTTATTTTCCAGGGAGGTGCTTATTTTTTTTTTTATTTGCTATTTATTTATTTATTTTTGGTACCAGGGATCGAACTCATGACCTTGCGCTTGCCAGGGAAGTGCTTATGCCACAGAGCTAAATCCCCAAAGTAACGACATTTATTGGCTAATAGCCAGCTATGACTCTCCAATGTACAGAAGGCTACTGTGGACACTTCCATCTCTGATCCTGTGAACCCTCTGAATAAATCCATTTGCATAACTTCATATGCAATTGATTGTATTCTAGAGTACCTCATTGCACTCCTGCCCTCAGAAAAAGGGTTATGGTCAGACCTCTAATAAAGCATCAGTGAGGCTGAATCAACAGGCTCTATGTTCCTCGGCAGATTATACGATCATGAGTGCAAGTTTGAAAATGATCCCAGAGAATGATTCCAGCTGATCGTCCTTGCCAGCATTTGCACCTGCCTTTTGCTGTTTTGCTAAGTCAGCATCTCAACTGATTGTTGCCCAGGCTGCACTCAAACTCACAACCTCACAAGATTCTGCCTCAGCCTCCCTGAAGCCAGAATCACATCTAGGCATCTACACATACATAATCCTGCCTTGAACCTACCTTTTAAAATGTTTAGTAATATTTTTCAATTTTTATTTGTGCTTAAAATTGTTGTAGCACTAAAAAATTTCAGTTTATTAATCAGCTTTCATGAAAATGTTAATTTTGAGAATGACTTACAATTTGTTGCTTTTCTAGTGCAGCTAGCTGATGGGAGTGGGGGTCAGACTGAACTCAGGGCCTCTTGCATGTTAAGCAAACTCTACCACTGAGCTACATTTTCAGCCAGTGAATTCTTTTCTTATTTTTCCACTATATATTACTCCATGCCTCATAATCTGATATATGCCTAATATACTTTGCCTATTAAAGTGCATATAACATTTTCTTTGAAGTATACTGAGGGTGCTGCATTATTTAGAATATCTGGGTATTTAATCATCACTTTACTTTTGTTCTGTCCTTACATTGTCAGAAATGATGTCATAAGCCAAAATAATTCCTGTATGACTTTATACAAAACATACCATGTTTGTCTTGCTCCATTTTCTGTTGCTATAACTGAATACTGCAGACTGAATGGTTTATAAAGAAAACAAATTTATTACATTTCTGGAGACTGGGAAGTCCAAAGATGAGGAGCTGCTTCAGGTAAGAGGCTCCTTGCTGGTAGGGATACGGCAGTCCCAACACAGAGCCCAGCATCATGAGGGAAGCAGACCAAACTGGCTGAAAAGAGCTGCCTTCTGATGGTCACTCACTTGATGAGCTGCCAGCCTTTCGTTGCATCTCCTGCCTTCAGGGATTAACTTGAATGACGCATGAAGTTTGAGGGAACATGTTCATACTGTATCATTTGTGTTCTATCATGGCACCTTTAAGAATTTGTGCTTCCTTTAGTGCATGCTAGGATACTGAATGTCTACATGAGGATCTGAAATGTTGCATGTGCCCTCTGTAACATCATGCAGATAGAAAGTTGTCATAGTCTTAAATGATATGTCATAGTCACATCATTTATAGTTTCATTCTTAACAATAACTGTGCTATGAGACAGAGGTACATAGGCACAATTATATGCTTGTCCTATTGTTAATATCAAGAAGTTGAAGCATTTTCATTTCTGTTGCAAAGACCAGGCTTTAGAATCCAGTCTTTCCACTTCATAATGGCATCCTTTTGCTACCATGTCAAGTTCATTTAAAAATATATTAATATATGAGGAACTTGGATTACACACAACATACAAATAAGGTCCCAATTTTAGTGACATTGAGCATAATTCCTTTTTTAAATTCCCTTTTCTGCCTATTTTTCTAACACCAACTTTAAGGCTACTGTTACAGTTTAGTTTTATGTGTTGGAGCTTTGGTCCCCAAAGCAGCAATTTTCAGCAAGAGCCAGGTCTTTTGGGAAGTGAGTGGTTAACCTACTTGCTTCACAAGGCAGCTTTGGGAGGTGGTGGAGGAAGGATCTTATCACCAGCCCCTCACTTTCCTTACTGTTTCCTGGCTGCGCTAAAATGAGCAGCCTTGCTCTACTGAGCCCTGCTGCCATGATGTCCTGTTGAGCACAAGCTCAAAAATAATGAAACCTTGAGTCGAAGTGCTTCCTTCCTCCTTGAAGCCAGTTTTCTCCAGTATTTTGTCACAGTAATAGAAAGATGACTGGCACAGTTACTGTGCTTCTTTGAAGAGGCAGTTTCTCCTTTTCTTTTACTTTTTTCCCCCTCCCCTTAGTAGTGGGTAATGGACCCAAGGCTGCCCACAAGCACATATTTGTTTTAATTGTCATGAGTGTGAATTCCTGTTACGGTTGATAGCATTGTGCCAATTTGAGATATGGTTGATACAATTATGTCAATTTGAGAAGTTTAGAAGTTTAAGAGACTCAACAGGGAACCAGGATCCTTACTTTTTAATATCCTCATCCTGTGCCAGAGGAAGGCACAGAGATTTTGTATACATCTACCCTGAGGAGGATGGGTTTCATCAATATAAAGGGAAAAGACTTGCTCTTCCCCTCTTTTGTTCTGGCTGCTTTTGCTGGCTGCTGCCTTGAAGTGTTGCCCCTGTGGCATGCCACCCTGCCTTGGAGTCAGCTGACTATGGACTGAAACCTCCATAAATAGCTAAATAAACCTTTCTTCCTTCATTTGTGGCAGTGAGTATTTTGTCCCAGCAATGAGAGAAAAGTAACCAAAACAGTTCCTTTAAATTTTTCCCTGAATTCATAGACCTCTAAAACAACCTCTGTTTTGTTGTTGTTGTTACTTCTGGTCCTCAACTACCATGAGGAAACTGATTAGGTGTATCCAGGCTTCTCAGCCACAGCTCCATACTGTCTGCTGCTATCAACTGGTCATGAAGTTTTTGGAGAAATGTTCAATAAATGTGCAAATTGGGAGTTTAAGAGAAAACAAATGAGGCTACAAGAAAAACATGGTGATCCTAAGAAAGTCCATGGAATAAAGAATTCCTCAAGAGGACTAAGGATATAGCTCAGTGGTAGAGTGTCTGCCCAAGTCATGCAAGATTCTAGGTTCAATGGTTCAATCCCAGTGCTTAAAAAAAAGTGTGATGTAAGGAGTAAATAAAAACAACAAAGAATCCCATGAAAGCATTAAAGCAGCTTTTTAAGTTCAGCTAGGGTAAACTTAAATTTTCAAAAGGAATTGAAATTGAAATTTTACATGTAGAGACAGTGGTGCAGAATGCAGACTCATCTGGTAACTGAGAGCCAGCTGGAAGCATCTTGCCTAGTTCTGATGTGTACTGATGTGGGACACTCGGGACACACAAGGGGACTGGTGTCACTGATGGTAGAAATTAAAAGTGATGCAGTAGCATGAATTCTCAGGTAAATTTTTAATCAAGAAAGAGCAAGGGAAGTGGCTTCATTTTGAGAAGGAGAAGAGCTTAAAGCGACACAGCTGACTGAGATCACACTGACCTGCTCACACAAGAACGGGAATAGCTCTCATGGCACCATGGGGTGGGGAGGAGCCAGAGACTGTCCACTGGGTCACAACTGAGGCAATATTTGAAGACTTCTTCCTCATGTTTAGGGGATTTCCTCTTAGGGTGAGATCTTGTCCTTGGAGATACTGTGGGCCCCCTGCCTTTACAACACACCTGATTCTTGTGATCAAGAAGAGCTGAAGGGGTGAGGTACCCTAACATTGTTAGCAGGAAGAAAGACATGGATCCACCTTCAAGGGGCAACAGGTCATGGACTGAAAAGCACTGTCTTACATCCCATGAGGATTCTTCCCTAAGGGGGACACCTGTCAGGACATCTGACTGTGACTGGGATCACTGCTGATTGTCGGGACTATGAGAGAAGCTGCTGGCACTGGGAAGGGCTTCATCTTCATTCACCTGAGAATTCATGCTGCTGCATCAGTTTTAATTTCCACCATCAGTGATGCCAGTGCCCTTGCATGTCCCAAGAATCCCACATCAGTACACACAGCTAAAACCAGGAATAACACAGGACAGCATCCTACAAGGAAGAATTATCTGGCCCCAAACATCAGCTGAGAAGCCCTAGTCTAAAGGATGTGGTTCAGGCATGTTTCCCAGCCTTCCAGCCCAAACTCTGACTCTCTGCAAAAGCAAGACAAGTCTTCAAATCTATTCTAATTCAATATCACCAATATTTATTTTTCATAATAAAATAATTTTGTTTTCTTCCATGTATGTGTTTTGGTGGGGATTGAACTTCATATGTATGAGCTACATCCCTCACACTGAAAATTTCAGTGCACAGGAAATAAACACTGTACCTTATCAATGATTGCAACTATTTTAATTTCAGGAGCTGGGTTCCTCCACTTCCCTAGTTCTCTGTGATCATGTCAATGCTCCTAATAGAATGGCACTGTAGACCCCCTTCACTAGTTTTAAAATATCACTTTGAGCTAGCAAATATGTATCCAGCTCCTACCAAATGTGTAATGTTCCACAAGGACTGCAGAGCATTTTAAAACTACCATCTTCGCTAGTTGTTTGCTTGTTTTCTCTGGTGCTAAGGAGTCAATTGACTGTTTTATACTAATATTTTTGCCTTCTGTTTATGTGAGAGATCCTTTTTCTTAAAGCTGTATGAAATCTGGGGCCTGTCATTGTTAGGGCTTGCAAACAGTACCAGAATTCCAGAGTGTGATTTACCATGAAGGAGCAGCTGAGGATTGCCTGTGACATCCCTGCAGCCCACACACTGCCCTTGCTGTTCAGCCTCTTTCTCTGCCTAAGTGCCAAGTGGACTCTTCTCTGAGTCTCTCACCCCAGGGGAATGCAGTTGTTATGAAAGCTCGTTAGCCAGGAACAATCAACCAGAGAGAATAAAGAAACAAAAGGTCTCTGTATCCAGAGCACCCTGCCAGCCAGAGTTTTCACTGGCTCTGAGGCCACCTCTGGGAGGTGACCTTGGAGACTCCACCCAGGAATGGTGAGATGCCCTGTGCTTCCACAGTTTGTCTCACCACCCTCCTGTCCAAGGGTCCATGCCGCTCAGTGGTGTGAGGAGTTTTGAACACCTATCTGGCCTTGTGGAGAGGCTCAGAGTGTGCAATTTCTGTGCTGTTGAATTTCCTGCCTGTGGGTTGACATGTGACTCTCCTGTTAATCTGCTGTGGTCTGTGTGAAGCCTGTCAGGTTAACTTGTCATTGGGAACTTTACCTTTTCCTCACCATTACCCAGCGTTCTACATTCTGAAGAAAAGCCACACCTGGTTTTAGGGTCTCAGTCTTGCCCTCTTTCAGTTAGCCTTGGCTTATTATAGGAAAATTCTTTCTCTCCCTCTCACCTGTGGGCTCCTGCCCTGTGGTGAAGAGACCAGTCCTTGGGTGGAGACAAGTTCATTCCAGCAGAACTCTAGAGAGTCTTCTCTATGAAAATGCTGAGAGCTTGTCCATTACATCACTTACTGTGTCTACTGTGATGCTTTTCATTAAAGCTTTGTTTTATGTTTGAGTTCAGGGAAAGGTCTACCTCTTATTTACTGCTAATGAGATTTAAGCAACTTATTGAATTTCCTTTAAACTACAGCTGCCAACATTTCAGTCACATGCACAGTTTACTTTGTCCTGTCTATATTGCTTTTGCTATAAGCCATTTCAAATCCTGTGTAATCAGAGAAGATCAGCAAAGAAGGAGAAACTGAGAAACAGGAAAAAAGGTATGCAATTAAAGAGCAGAGAAATAAATATCTATGCACAGGCAATGTGATGTACTGTGTCTTTTCTGGAGTGATAGGGTTGTTAATGGGCCTGGCATACCTGTAACACAGCGCTTCAAAACAGGCGAGACCAGGAGCTGCCATAATCAGAGAAACTTGGAAACAGGTGGGCCAAAAGGAACAGGCCCAGAAGAGAGGAGGAGAGGAGCAAAGACAGTGGTGAGACTACTAGGTGAATGTGTGGGCTCAGGGCTGGAGTTCATGCTGGGTGTGTGCACACACTGGAGAGAGGTGGGATCACTGATGAGAGGCCTGGATGCCAGAGACAGGGAAATAAACACAAAAGTTTAAAGCAGGAAACATAACTCCACATTTGATATGTAAGGGTGCACTCCATGCTCTAAGGCCCAGATGCAGAGTCCCTGCCTCGCTCTGAGGTCACCACCCACTTTGGAGGGTGCTGGGCAGCAGAAGGGTCTACAAGCTCCCAGTGTTTCAGACGAGCAGAGGGAGAGCCGTGCAGAGACCCACGCAACATCACCATGCATCATCACAGAGGGGGAGAATCTGCAGCCAGCAGGGGCACCTCAGGACCCTGTGGTCCTGCACTGCACAGAAAAAGAGAATGCCCACCCAGTGCTCATGTTCACAACGACCCTCTCCCTAGGGAAGGGCAGCATGGAAGTCATGTTCTGCATCCCAAGCACTGTCTCTGCTGCCCTGGAAAAGAGCAGGTCTCACCCTTGAGTCCCTCACACTCAGTAGTCACCAACTGGAGACTGGAAACATGGCCACACACAGGACACAGCAGAGTTCCCAAGGAGATGGCTCTGATGCCATGTCCTTGGCAGGCACTTTCTTACCAGCCATCTTTCAGCAGGTGGGATATGGGTTCCCTATCATTAGTACTTTTCAGGAAAACACAAGACACTGAAGGGTGCCTCTCTCCATATGCAGGAGAGTGAATGTAATGATCTAAATATTGTGTATTTAATGCTTATGTTTAGTACTTGGTACAGAATGCCTTGGAGTAAGCACTTTATTCAATTACAAGCTACAAGAAAAAAAATTAAGGACTCTTAAGTTTTTCATCTAAAAAATAGTTATTTAATAATTTAATGAGATTTTTTCAGTAAAACTTCAAATGATGTACTCTTAGGTCAATAAAAATAGCATTGAAACACTAAAATCATTTAAAAAGCTTTAAGATATTGTCTCATTTTATTGTTCATAAACTAGTGCATCAGTTTTTACTCACTTTTTTTGGTGGTGTTAAGGATTAAACCCACGGCCTTGCACATGCTAGGCAAGGCCTTTACCACTGGCTACAACCTAGCACTTTTTAAAATTTTACTTTGAGACTGAGTCCTACAGAGTCTGGCTAAACTTACGATCCTCCTGCCTCAGCCCCCAGCATGGCTGGGTTCACCACGGTGTCACTATGGGGTGCACTATGGTGGCTTCAACACTGTATTCTTCCTTTAATTGCAACAAACATATTTCATATAGTGTTGAGAATCCCCAAGCTACTCTCTGAGCTTTCCCTGGGCTCCACACTTAATCACGATCCACAGAACTGTTTGGACTTTAAGGCTGTCCCTTTTCTGAATATAATCTGCAGGTGAAATCTTACTATTCTTGAGTCAACAATTCACCATTTTACTGGATTTCAGAGCAGCCCTGGAGGCCTCCAGAGTCCACGTCAGGACTCCTCTGTCCCGAATAGCACATGTGGGAAGGGGCAGGTTGGCCTGACAGGCACTCAGAGGAGACCTAGAAATCTATTCTCCCCAAGATACATGAGCTCCTGCACTGACAGTACAGACCAATGTCTGTTAAGGTCTGTGCCTAGATCCCCAATCCCCCGAACAGGTACACGGCAAAGGCCCAAAGGAATGAGACAAGAGACATGATCTTTAGGGCTCCAGAAGGACTAAAATCCTCTGCAGAGCTCATAACTCTGCTAGCCGGTCAACCAACTAACCCTAGGTGACCAGTATTTAATCAGAACAAGCAAGGTATTGAATGGAAAACACAGGAATCCTGAGCAGGATCGTTGGAGGGGTTCAACGACCCTCAGAGCAACTGATGAGGCTAATTAAGGAAAATGAGCCAGAAAGTCTCCAGGTGGCCTCAGTTATGGCCTAACTTGCCCCCTGAGGTGTCTCTTCATTTTCAGTTCAGTCACGGCCAGGCCACGCCACAGCCCTGCACGTGTACTCAGCCTCAACGCTCTCCAACAATTTATGTGTGCAGAGTGCGCCTCTTTTTCTTTGTTTCATAGAAGCTATTTGTGAATAGCCAAAGAGATCAAGTTTTGTACAAATGAATATTTATGGAGCACTGCTCTTTGCCCAGCATTGTCTTCGATATATTACAAATCAACAAGTCAGCTTTGAGTTTCACAGTTTTCTATATCCATGATGTAATAACTCCTGGAGGTGGTAACCCCATAGTATTATTGTATTTTGTGATAAAAGCTGTGTATTATAAAAACATTATACACTGCCCAAATGTCTGTTGTATTATTTTTACAAATATACAACAAATATACAAATGTTTTATTTATACAAATATAAACACTGTGCTTATGCATTTTTTCACTACTTATATAATTCTCAATTTAATGCTATCCCTTGAGATAATATTTATTTTTAAATAAAAATCAAACTTGGGGATGTATCACGTTATTTTATTTTTATTTTTAATAGTGTCTCACTATGTAGTGCAGATTGGCCTACAGCTCCTAGGTTCAAGCCATCCTCCTGCCTTAGTCTCCCAAGTATCTGGGACCACAGGCATGTGTTGCACCTCACTTATGTGTCATTTTATCAGACACATGTTGCATGTCCTAAGACAATGTCCAGCTAAAATGAGGGCTGCTTAAATTTTTGCTTATAAACAAAGAGACACTGGATAAGAACTGTTGTCTTTGGGAGGCATTAATAGAATATTTTTATTTCTTTACACTCTTCTCCATTTCCAATGACAACAGTTCTTATACATAATACTTTTTTATGTATGTGTGCATATATACATGTTTGTGTGTATCTATCTGTATCCTTGCCTATACTTGGGGAGCCTCATATCTTACAATCCTGTGTTCCATCAGAATGGTTAGGTGCCACTGTTCGTATGAGAAATCAATCATCAGAAGCCTAGAAATAGTAAATGCCTCGTTTAGAATTACAGAGCCAGAAAATGATGGATAAGAGACCATAACTAAGGTTCCTCCAGCTGCTGATCTCATGAAAATAGCGGGTGGAGTTTCAGGACCACCCTTTCCTGCAATAGAACACACAACTTTGGTGTCCTAGAACTTGAAAAAAAGTGTGCACTATGGGCTATCTGCATGTGCCTACCATCCCTAAACAATTTGAAAGGTGTTATCTGCGTGTGTGTGTGTGTGTGTGTGTGTTATATTTAAAAGTGTCCTGTACAGCAAAATGTAGGTACTACATTTAAAGCCCCATTTAACAGTTTAATGCTTTGCTTTTTAAAAAAATTCTGTCACAGGCTCCTGTAATAATACATTAGAAGTTAGGAAACTTCCCTTAGAAAAATAAAAATGAACATAAAGACACAAAATGTAAAAAAAATATGAAGTTTCACAGACCCTCTGAAGCTCATTCACTTAAACCCTAAACACTTCTTGAAGCATGGGCTGTAGTTTTCTTCAGAACACCTGGACTGCTTGTGTGTTGTTCAGATCCTACTGTGCCCAGACTCTGTGGGACCAGGTATCTACCTCTTTAACAAGACAGACTTCCTGCACCTCCCAAGAAAATGCACTACAAAGCAAATGAAGAAATCACAGTTAGTTACAGAACTCATATTAAAAACCAAAAGATAGAAGTACAGTATGATCCAAATATCTCAGTCCTAGTTACCCCCTCAAAGGAATTAAAGTCAGCATACTGTCCATGTTTGCTACAGTAGGATTCAGATGGCTGAGTTATTGAACCAGCCCCCGTGTCCATGCAGCAGATGAATGGAGAAAGAAATGGTGGAAAAAATGGATATTTGTTTAGCCACAATGAAGAGTGAAACCATGTCACTTGTAGGAAAGCAGAATTGAGGATCCATATGTTAAGTACAATCAGTAAGACACAAAGACAAGTAACACATGTTTTCTTTTATGCATAGGAAAAAGAGGTGACATAAAAGTGACAGGAGAGGAGGGAGGTACCGGGTGGCCCTGACTGAAGTGCGATAGATGCATGTATGAAGATGCCATGATGGTACCCGTTACTCCATGAAATCAAATGCACTGGGAAAGTGATGGAGAATATCAGTGCTAGCCTAGAACTGGGAATTTGAGCAGGACCTTGACAAGCAGAGAGGAAGAGAAGAGGTGGCAGCGAAGGAGGGGAAGAGTGGGACAGACAGGAAGGACCATGGCGCAGTGGCATGTGGATGATAATAGGTCTGTCTGGGGACTACAAGGAATCACATTGAGACAGGGAGACGACCTCTGGGGAAACCATGAGCAAGGAAATCACAGTGCGGGATGCTTCCACCCCTCCAGGTACCCTGTTTGCAACCTTCTGCCGTCAGGCCCTTCTGCTTCCTACCTCTGCAATCTCTAGTCCTGGCAACTACCAATCTGTTGTTCCTCTCTATGGCTGTTGTTTCAAAAATGTTACATAAATGGAATCACACAGTACAAGACATTTTGAAATTGACTTTTTTAAAGACAGGATTTTTTTCCTTAGGGAAAGAGTCTCCCTATGTTGCCCAGGTTGGCTTTAAACTTGCAATTCTCCTGCCTCAACTTCCACAGCAGCTGGGACTACAGATGTGTGCTACTGCACCTGGTGAAACTGACTTATTTTACTCACCATCCTACTTTTGATTTCAGGTCTCACAGTCTGTTTATCTTCTCATCTATTGAGAGGCATTTTGGTTGTTTATGTTTACAAGTAAAACATATTAACATTCATGTACAAATTTTTGTAAAGGCACAGGATTTCTCTGGGATAATGCAGAGGAGTGTGCTTGTCAAGCTGTGTGCTAAGGATATGTTTAGTTTTCAAAAAAAAAAAAACAATCAATTACTTTCTAGAGTGGCTCTGCCATGTTATTTTCCTACCAGAAATGTATGAGAAGTCTGGTTTTTCTGTGTCATCATAGCATTTGATATTGACTTTTAATTTTTGGCTATGAAATAGGAATGTAGTGGTCTTATTATGGTCTGCATTTGTGTTTCCTTTATGGTTAAGATGTTAAAAATCTTCATGCTTATTGTCTATAGATATATTGTTTGGCATTTTTACTATTGAATTTTAAGGGTTGTTTGTTTTCAGTACTGAGGACTCAACCCAGGGCTTTGCACTGGGTTACATGCCAGCCCTTTTTAAAAGATTTAATTTTTTTAAATTTTGAGACAAGGTCTTGCTAAGTTGCACAGGCTGGCCTTGAAATTGTGAGCTTTGTATCTCAATCTCCCAGTAATGAAGACTTCTGAGGCAGGCTACCCTACCATGTGAGAGTTCTCATACAGAGTCTACAAAAAAAAACATGTATACATCAGGAAAAGGAAAACTTGTGTAAATATTTTAATACTAAATTTACTGTGACATCATGAGATCAATATAAATTACCTTGGTTTCTACAGCTACAGAAAGTGCTCAAACTAGTGGCCATCTCCTTTCAGACATTTACTAGTGCAGTGAACTGCCAAAGTGTGGATACATTTTTGGCAACTCTATATCTATTGTGCGTGGGTGTGTGTGTGCGCACGCTCATGTGCATGCATATGTGTTACTAGGGATTGAACCCAGGGCCTCACAAGTGCTAGGCAAACACTCTTACATGCTACAACACAAATGAACAACAGTAAAAAAATCACAAAGCACAAGTGCATACCATTTTCGCATGGAAAATACAACCCATTTAAAAGAACAAAACAAACTGACAAAAACCAGCCCCAAGGAAGCCCAGGTACTGGACTTTCTAGGTGAGGACTTGTTGAGAACAGAATATTTTCTTTGTTTTATTTATTATAATGTGGTAACTCTGGCATTTCCTTTTTATCTTTGATGGTCTTGTTATCCAGTGACCTTCCTGATTCTTCTCCAGAGGCAGATTCCTGGTCAGGGCTGGTCCCTGACATGTGGTCCAGGTCCTGGTGTGCAGCTCGTGTTTGGACTCACACTATCCTGACTGCCAGGCTCTTGGTAATGCCCTCCTCCCTCGTGGCCTGGCAGCCCTGCATTGTGATGCTGGCTCAGCACTGAGCCAAACACCAACTGAGCCCTGGGGCAGCCAGAAGGGAAACTCTGAGGTCTTTTCATGTCTATCTGCACATGAATCCTGTGGGCCTGTGTGTGGCTTTATAAATACTCCTGGATACATTTGTACTTTTGAATGCCCTAAATTTCCAAAAATATTTTCTCCGTGACCTTTGCTCCCACAGTGTGGGTTGCCTGCTGTTCAATGTTTCTGAGGCAATGCCTACTGTTTCTCTAGCAAGGTGTGTTCCAAACTAGGCAACAGACAAAAACAACTGTATCTGTCCTTCAGCAGCTCTCAAGGACTGGGAGTAAGACCCCCTGTACCCTCGGAACCAGGGGCCAAAGCCAGCACCTGGGAGCTGGGCTGTCGTCTCCTGGTTGGGAAGGTAAGGGTGAGTAGGATAGCCCTGGCCTCCCTGCTGCTTTTAAAGTGCTTTCTCTTTATTCATGTTTTCTTGGTTGCTGTTTTCTGGAGTTCTGACAAGGTAAATTCTGATTGCTGTGGTTGTCTCTAGATGTTTCTGCTGGCAGGCAGAGGTTGGAGCTGCCTGCTTGGCTATCAGGTCCTGACCTAGATCCCCAATCTCCCAAATGAGTATACGGCAGAGGTTTAAATAAAATGAGACAAGTGATATGATTTTAGGGCTCCAGGAGGGTCAAAATCCTTTAGCTGAGCTCAAGACTCCAAGGGCTAAGACAAAGACTGCTCTGGACTGCCCACTTTATTAGGTCCAACAAGGGGTGGGGAAACTGAGGAAAGTGTAGGCTATGAACAGGACCATGGGAGTCATTTCAAGGATGTCCAAGTAATGAATCATGTCAATTTACTAGCACTATCTTGTCATGAACACACAGTAAAAGTGAGATGGTAGGAGTAATTCCTGCAGCTGCAGTCTCTATCTACTTAATTGATATTTGAGCCAAGTGTCCGCAGCTGTGGCCTTATTGTGTCCTTTGAGGTATATCTGGCCTCAGAGGCCACTACAGGCCCCAGCCAGGACCAGTGATTCATACAGGTTCATTTACTATGAATCAGCTCCCCTCGCCAGGCAAGGGGCCAAGGCCTAGGACAGACTCACAGATAAAGAAAGCCAATCAGTTAATTTTAAATCCTGCTCAGAGCTGCTTCGTAGTTGTCTCCAACACTTGGCCATATTGATTTCAGTGCCAAAGTGACCCTTCCAAAGCCTGCTTCTCACCTTAGGATCTATTTTCTCACTGCTAATAATATCGCTAATTTTTCTATTGTATAATTTCTGCAGTATAATTTTTCGTATATTTCTGTAGTATAATTTTTCTATCTCTTTTCTACCTTTTTGCACATGTTTTAATATAATTCTTATAAAAGGTATTCAAATGAGTTTCTATGATTCAGTCTAACGATTTCTGTCTTCTCTGGAACATTTAGTTCTTTTACATACAATGGGAGGCTTCTATCTCTGGTTTGAATTATGAAGCTTTCTAATTGTCCCTAAACTTCCACGTTCCTGTTTCTGCCTTTTTGTGTTACATTTTATCACTCTGTTCTTTTTTCTACTAATTTTAAAGTAGCATTCTCTTTATGTAATTTCCACTATCACACTAAAAATTAAGATACAAGCTTAGTATGTTATAGGCAGAATGAAGACCTACAGAATTTATCTTAGCAGCAATTGATTTGTCAAATTCATTTTCTTTAATTACTTCACATTCTTTTTGCAAATCAAAGATTATTTACTTAGATTAAATTAGATCTATCTCTTGCAGTAAACATCTGCTATAACCTGTGTAGCCAGGGGGGTTCTGAGAGGGAGTGATAGGAGATTAAGAAAAAACTAGACACATACTGAAAGGAAAGCTGAGACCTGGTGGGACCTGACCTCTCTGATGAGGCAGCAACAGGCCAGCATGGTCTGCGTATTTATTCACACACAGTAAAGAAGGGCGAAGCATGTGATGAGGCTAAAAATGCAATGTCTCAGTGTTTTTCTGAGAACACTGAAAATGAAATGTTCTCAGAGCTGTCTGTGCTGTAGTTAACAGGGAGGAGCACCAAGGCCAGACACCCGCTGGCCTGGCCTTGCTCTAGTTCCAACAGCTTGCTCACATGCTTGCCTCTGGTGCTTCATGCTCTAGAACTGGCCATGCTTTAGCCCTGAATGCATGGTTGATCTCCAGCTCAGCTACCCCACACACACATCCATGACAGAAGCTCTCAAAGTCCAAACATATCCAGAGTCCAGAGCAAAAATTTTTAAATGGAAGAAAAATTTTGGTCACCTTCCAAATCTTTTGCCAAATAAAAGGAGCAAATTGACACTGAAGTTCATTAGCACTGATAAAAAATGTGCACTTTGGTACACGTGAACTAGGATGCAAATTCCAACACACAGGAGTTAATGTTCTGGGGCTGCTATGGCGAAGAAACTCTCTTTGCCTCGTGGCCAAAGGTTAGGGGTAGGAAAAGCTATTCCAGGCACATGGAACCTAAAAGCAATCAAGGATGACTGTATTTATATCAGACAAAACAGATTTTAAGTTTTTAAAAAATTGTAAAAAGAGACAAGGTCATTACATCATGGGATTAATTTATCAAGAGCACATAACAACTCTAAATATCTATGTGCCATGTTTGGAGCTAAATTAAAAAGAAGTCTAAATATATAAGGTATTCAGACTCTGTAACAGCAAAAACAACCAAACAAAACTCCCAAGTAGTCTGATTTTAAAATGGGTGAAGGACCTGAAAAGACATTTCTTAGGAGACATACAAGCAGCCAAAAGAAATATGAAAAAAGTGCTCATCACTGGTGATCACCAGGGAAATGTAGCTAAAACCCACGGGAAGTTATCGTCACCCTGTCCTCTCATGGTGGCTGTTCTAGAACAACAGCTCACTGCCAGCGGGTATGGAGGGAGCAGTCCCTTCACTGCTGGTGGGAACATAAACTGTTGAGGCTGTGCAGAGAACAGAGGGACGATTCCTCCAAACATGGAACTACAATGTAGCGGCATTGTTGAGTACCCATGCAAGGCGCGACGTCCACTTCTGCCTCTGTACCCACAGAGCTGTTCACAGAGGCTAACCAAGCAAAGCAATCCATGCAGATGCATGGATAAGAAAAGTGTGGGCATGGACAAAGTGCAGCAGTCTTCGGTCTTTAAAGTGAAGAGGAAATTCTATCATCTGCAGCAACACGGATGGTCCTGAGGACGCCGTGCTAGGAGAAAGGAGACAGACGAGACGGGCGAATACTGCACGTCTCACTCTCACATGGACTCTAAACCTGTTCCACTCACAAAGCCAAGAGTGAAATGGAAGTCCCAGGAGGGAGTAGTGGGAGAGTAGGGGCCCACTGTAAAGGCTGCAGAATACTCTTAGCAAGGGGTTCAGAGATCTGTTGCACAGCAAGGTGGAGACAGAAGTTAATCATGCATTATAGATTTCAAAATTGCTGAACGAGTCCATGTGAAATATTCTAACAATGAAGAGTGTGAGGAGACTGTGATGTGAGTTTGATTTGATCATTCCACAATGCAAAGATATAGCAAAGCATCACATGGACTCATATACACATAGTTATTTCTCAATTTAAAATAAAATGTTAAAAGGAAAAGTATTTTTCTTAATGCCCATGAGTGTTTTAGTGTCTCTCCCAAAAAGTATGGAGCTCTGTCTGTATGGGCTAAGATGGAGACCTGCAGTGATAGAAGCTTGACCACAGTTGGATCCCTGTGCCTGGTGAGTTCCACCCTGTGGAGCTCTCCACACCTGCCCCTCCTTCCTCAGGAGATCCACAGCCCCAGCACTTCCTGTCAGGTCCCACATTTCCCACATAAGGAGACAGGGATGTGCTTTCATCTCATGCAGTTCCCAGCAGCCTTTCTATGAATCTCACTTTAAAGGTTCCTCTTGTATTCTCAATTAACTTCCAAAGTATCCCTTAAAATATAGCTCTTTCCTAAAACCTTGCCATCTCTTCTTTGTAGCAGAGAGCCAGGCTCTGTGCCCCTACCCCTGGCCCCCCTCCCAGGAAGCAGGTGTGTTGCTCTGCCTCCCATCAACTCTCTCCAGGCTGTAAACATGGTTGGTAAAGTCTTGTGCTGCTCTGTCCCTTTTCCATTTATTGTTTTATAACTTTCACTCAAAAATGCTCTTCTCCACTGAGTTTAATAATTCCTTATTCTGACTTCAGGTGCTCCCGCAGCACGGCACTAGACGGAGATCTTGGTAACTGCATGTTTTTTGTATCTGTGTTAAATTTATGTGTTGCCTAGCCCCTAGGAAACCTTACTCCTGGCATGTCTGTGGGGTGCCCACGTGAGATCTGAGTGGGAGCTCAGGAAAGCAGACACCCTCCCTCTGACTGGCACCACCCAGCCCAGTAGAGAGGAAGAGAACAAGGCAGGCAAAGGAACTGGCTCCTCAGCCCCTTGGCTAGTCAGGCTGGGCAAGGTTTGGTGGGTGGAGTGGACAGAGTCTGCTCCACAGGCACTCAGCCCTCTGGGGTCAGACCAGAATTCCTCTACCAGCCTCTTTGTATCTTCCACATCCAGATGGGGATCCTGAGGTCATGAGCCTCCCCAGCCTCCAGAGTCACGTCATTTCTATGTAGTCAGTCTCCCTCCCTCTTGTCTCTTTCCATCTGTACACACACACACACACACACACACACACACACACACACACACGTTATTGCATTATTGCTTTGTTTTTCTGCAGAAAACAGAGACCAGGACTCATGAATTTCCTCCACATTTTCTTCCTGCCTCCCGTGAAGAAGAGCATCCTTTTCATTTTCCACCAGTGTTACCAATGTATTCTTCACCCACCATCTCTCCATTGCTCTTCTTGTCTCCTTTACCTCTAATCTCTGTGTCTTTCCTTGCTGGATTCTTCTCCTGTGTGTTCAAACTGCTCTTGTCCTGCACATACTAAAGCACAGCCCACACTCTTTTTATGAATCATGCTTTCCTCTCCTGTGATTTACCTTTTTTTCTGCATGTACCTTTCTTTCCTTTTTCTTAGCACTGGGCACTGAACCCAGGGCTGTGTACATGCAAAGTGTTTACCACTGAGCTACACTGAGGGCCTTTTAATTTTTACTTTGAGACACAATCTTGCTAAGTTGCCAAGGCCAGTGTCAAACTTGCAATCCTCCTGCCTCAGCCTCTTGAGTAACTGGGATTACAGGCATGTGTCACTATATCTGGCACATGTACATTTCTTGAAAGAATAGACTACCTTCATTTGTCTCTGACAGAATCTACCTCCACATGCTGTATTTCTAAGACTGTCCATGTAAATAGCAACAGTAGCCTCTGTCATACCCAGAGTTGCAGGACTGTGGTGCCCTGGCCACTCTGGTGCCCTCTTCCTGGACTGCTCTGCCATTATCCCTCTGATCTTCTCTCCTCGGGTCCTACCAGGCCTCTCTGAACAATGTCGCTTTAACTCTTTTCTCGTGATCTCCTGGATTCTCTCTCTGCTTCACATTCTGCCTCTCATGAAGTCTGTCATCAGCACCTGTCATCAGCCACCTGTTCCTCTCTCTCCGTGGTCACCCTCTCTGGGCCTCTTCCACTTCCTACTGCACCCCTGCTCCAGCCAACCCTCAGCTCCTGCCAGGGTTGCCTTCTCAGAGCCCTAGGATAACCAGAGCCTCCCTGGGTGGAGACTCGGTCTGCTGGTCCCAGGGTCGTGTTCAGGTGCACTGTGCTGGTCCATGCCTTCCATGCCCCCTGCCACTATCCCTGTGAGCCTGAAGTACTGAGGGCCATGCTGCTTGGGCATTTTCTCTCACCAAAAACCCAAAATAAACTTGACAAGAGAAAGGTTGGTTTTGGCTCCAGGTTCAAGGCCTTCACTCAGGTAGTTCAGCCCTTGGTGGAGCCAGAGCTCAGCAGGGACGCAGAGGAGCTAGGCCAGGTCCCAGTGACCCACATGGATGCACCCTACCCCAACTTTCTCTCTCCAGCCCCCCAAACCCACCACTTCCTGACATCACAGTATATTCTGCTCAAAGGCAGAAAAGACTACATCCCTCATTGAAAAGCTTAAGAAAGCCAAGTGAGCCAGGCACAGGGGCCCATGGTTACCACTCCTGTAATCCCACACTTGGGACTGAGAGGGTCCCAGCTTCCAGCCCAGCCTAGATTACAAAGTGAGTTCAAGGCAGGCCAAGACTATATAGCAAGATCTCATCTCGATAAACAAAACAAAAACCGGTCAGAAAGTGAGTCACTTTGCCCACCTGTCTAACTTGGTCTGCTGAGCAGCAGTGTTTGCCTATCCTGTGTGATGCCCTGGGCTCTGTCCTAGTACCATGTGTGTGCACGCACACACACACACACACACACACACACACACACAACCATCTTTCTCTTGCGTGCTCCAGCCTGGTCTCTTCACCATCTGAGCCCCAGCCTTGCGTGGAGCACAAGAACTGCTTCCCTGAGGCCTCACATCGAGAGCCTTCCTCTCCAGGTTCACTACTTCTCTGTGCAGGGCAAAGGCCCTTCCTCTCCATCGTCTGTTCTGGATTTTGCACAATGTGCCCCACGGTCTCTGTTACCTAAGCCAGGTCCCAGAGAAGCGCTGTCAGCTTGTCCTCAGTTTGGACATAGCCTAGCTGAGCTCCCAGGCTCATCCCGCCTTGCGCATCCCGCCCCTGCAAAGGTCATGCAGCGCTCAGGATGACTCTGACCCCCGGGAGAAAACCCTCTGCGGAAGGCTGTGTCCCACTAGGCTCTGCCCCTGCTTGCTTCCGCGTGGCTTCTGTGAAGGTTGTCGGGAGGGAACCAGCCCTCTGGCTCAGAAGTCGGCTTCCCATCTGCAAAGCTTGGCTGACCTTGTCCTCCGCACTCCGAGTCCCTGCTGTGATTTATCTGAAGGAAAACAAAGCGTGTGCTGCCCTGCGCCTGGGGACATCCAGCGGCGCCCTAGATTTCACAGAGCCACACCGAGCCTGCTGGGGAAGGCAGAATTTGAAAACAAGGAAGGCTGTTCAGAGCAATTTTGAAAACCTAACCGCTGCGGCAAGGGAACTGTTCGGTTGCCTGCTTAAAGGAAACAGATTTAAGCGGTCCCAGAGCTTTCCTGCCAAGATCTGTGAGCCGGCGACACCTTGCGGCACGCGTGGGCGCTGTGCGCAGCCGAGTCCGGGCAGCAGGGACCCGCCCCGCCCAGCTCTCCCAGGGAAAGCGACTTGGTCCCCGCGTGGCCGTGGCGCGTCGGGAAGGGGACCGCTTGCTTCCGGCCACAGGGGAAGAGGGAACCCTCGGACCGCGCCGCCCCCCGCGGAAAGACCGGGTCTCCATGGCGCAGAGCTGCCGCGACAGCGACGCCGAGAAAGCCAGCACCCGCGGGACGCGCGCGACTCTCCCCGCATGACCCAGAGGTGGGAAACGAGAAGGGGGTGGGGCTGAGCTCACAAAACTGTTTCACCTGACGTTGGCGTCATCAAAGGAAATAAACATGCCTGGGTCTTTGTCAGTTGAACTTTGATTTTAACGCCTGCCCTGTGTAACCGCCGCTGGGACTCAGACCCGGCCCCCGGCTCCCAGCCCCGGGCTCCGGACCGCACTGGCCCACGCGCCGACAGCCGTGGTGCCCCTGCGCACACCGGGCTCGGCGCCGCAGCTCCGTGTTCTGGAGTGGTTCGGCTGCCTGTGAGAGCCACGCGAGTGAGAGGAAGGCCTCAGGCCAGGGTCTCCTCCGACCGTGGCTGTGTTGCTGCTATTGTAAGGCACGTGCTCTTACAGTCCCTCACTTACAGGAGGATTCATTTAACGACGCGGTCGAGGGGAAGGAGCTCAGTCACTAAACGAGGAATGTCTATATAAAATTTATTAAACTCAAAGCTTTAAAAAATAGTTTTCTTTCTTTTCTTTATATATTGAAACAGCTGGCCTTGAACTCACCTGTGTAGCCAAGGCTATCCTCCTGCCTCAGCCTCTTGAATGCTGGGATTACAGGCATGTGCCACCATGCCCAGCAAAAACTTAGTTTTTTCTTAACTGATTTCAACAAGGAAATCCTTTTTTTTTTCTTTTGGTACCCCAACCATTTTTTTAACTTTTTGATACAGGGTCTCACTAAGGCTTCAACCTGCCAAACAGCTGAGATTATAGACATGTACCACCACAATGAACTGAAATGTTGGGTCTGTGAAAAATCCATGTATGAATAAAATGATTGTACATACCTTAATAAAGACCAAGTATTCTTAATGTTTCCCTAACAGTTTAAATCCCTCTGAATGAGTAACCTATTAGAAATTTTTTCATTAAATTACCTTAAACCAGGGGTTCTCAGACCTGGAGAGTTTATTACTCCAATTCCTAGGCACTCCCAGTACCGCTAGAGTTTCGGATGTCACAGGTACAGTGTGAGACCCGAAATATGCAAGGGAGCGAGCATGTTTCAGACCCTGAAGCTTCCAGTCTGGAAGCTGTGCTTTGAAAGCCGCGACCCCCATCACGTAAAGCAGTCCTTGCGCCACGGCACCTTGCCCCTGAGAGCACTAACGGCTTGCCATAGCTGAACTAAAGCACTACCCACGCAAGGTACTTGGCTTTCTTTCTTTTTTCTTCTCTTTTCTTTCTTTCTTGTTTTGTTTTATTTTGTTTTGTTTTTTGTAATGGGAATTGAATTCAGGCCCTTCCCTTGCCAGGCAGACACTGTGCCACTGCTGGCTTTCTTGAAACACAGACACAAGGTATTTTTTTTCTAGTGTTCAACTCTTGTAGATTAAGTTCTCTTAAATTCAGTTTACAAACTAAAATTCTTCTGTATATGCTAAGTGTGGAAGTTTAAAAATGCAATACAATTTATACATTTCAGATAAAAATCACATCTACAATATCAGATTCTCCAAGTTATCTTTTAAATAAAATATCCAAGGTTTTTGCCAATGAGTGCAAAATTTATAGTCAGAGTTACAATCTCTGATGCATTAAGTTTACCAAAGGCAGAGTTTCTGGACCACAAAATACTTCTTTGTATGAAAGGGTGACTCAAACAAAAATACTAAGAAAATAAAGTGAGTTTTATTTCCAAACTTTTGGAAAGGAATCAGATTTGAGACAAATATGTTCACCTAATTTTTAAAAATACAACCACTGTAAGAAAAGTTACTAAGTCTACCTGCAGCAGGAGGTAGCATCATCTCCACATGATTATTATACACATTTCAAGGCTAAATTTGATTTTGCTAGAGAATCTGTTTATCTAGTGTTAGAGTAGGGCCTTGTAAAATTTTTTCAGGTATAGTGGCACACACCTGCAATCCCAGCACTTCAGGAGGCTGAGGCAAGATTACAAGTTCCAGCCCAACCTGGGCGACTTAGTGAGACCCTGTCTCAAAATGAAAAATTAAAGAAAAAGGAGCCAGGAATGTAAGTCAGCGACAAGACCCTGAGTTTGATCCCCAGCACCATAAAAAAGAAATAATTTCTAATAGAAAAACATAGTACTTTGTCTTTCTCTGGTGTGTGATGTGGCAGCAGGACAGGGTTCTGCCCGTCTCTGCTTGCTGATGGTGAGTGGGTGCCCAGATGTGGGCCCTGCATGTCTACATGCTGCAGGTAGACATGTTGAACTTTTCTGGTGTTGGTAGTTTTGCCTTAATATTTCCTGGATATTTTTATTTTTAATTGACAAAGAGCCACCATATATATTTACAGGGTACAGTAGCACTTCCCCACATGTATGCCATGTGTAACAATTAGAGCAGGGTAGCCAAGCTCTTTCCCATGGCTGGGCCTGGCCAACTAAGAAACCAGGGGCTGAAACCAAAGTCAGAAAACAGGGCTGAGTGATGAGCTCCACAATGGTGTGAAGCCACAGAGGTCTCTGGGTCCCCTCACAGGAAGGTTATGTCCTTGTCCTGATACTCAGCCCGTGGTTTTATTTGATAGATGCTACACCCTGTCCTTTCAGACTGCTTCAAATTCCTTCTTGTGGCTTCAGCTCATCTCTGCTTGGTTCTATGTTCCTTTCATATTTTGAGAAATCTGCACCTATACCATTTTCTGCAACATTCTACACTGTAGAATTACTAATCAAAAGTTCCAGGTTTCACATACCATAAAGCCAAACCATAAAGGAAACAGTCTGAGCTGGGGGCATGGTGGCACGTGTGTGTAATCTCAGCCTTTGGGAGGCTGAGGCAGGGCCAGCCTGAGCAACGGAGCACTTTCAAGGCCAGCCTAGACTACGTTAATAAGACCCTGTCTGAAAAAAAAAAATCTCAACATAGCTCCAGCAAAATGGTAACCAATTGTGTTCTGTCTCTTGGAAAAAAATTACTTCATTTATAACAGTGTTTAAAGTATTATTAATAAATCTATGTCAAAACATAAGACTAAAGTTAGAAATTATTTATAGTGCCATAGTTGTCACTCAAGTGTTCATAGGGCATTTTTCTTGAGAGCTTTCTTCACTACAGGAGAGTCATTATAACAAAAGGACCACAGCATATTTCCAGCGTGACATTCAAGTATAGTAAGTATGTTGCCCAGTGTTGAGGAAGGCCTTTGTAGCTGTTCTGATGGTAAGGATAAAAAAAAGAGCTCATGGTCAGCTATGAATATTCCCCCCAAAAAAGTGAAGAAGAAATCAACTGAAGCACAAATTTCTTTCTTATCAAAAGACAGAGGGGCTGGTAGCTAAACTTGCTAGGCAGATTGAAGTTGCTTCTCTTTAAGCCAAAGATTGCATATATTTAAAAACAAACATAAAACATTTGCAATAACACTTAAATCTACCAGTTGTAAAGAGCTAATGAAACCCACTTTATAAGGAAACTAGGCAATTTTCAGGTGACTTAGAACATAATTAATTACCACACATTACTTTCTTAGGGAACCTAGAAGAACATGCAAAATAATCATGTCATGCATTAAAATGAAAGAAATCAGATTGCTTCTCATATGTGAGAAAATCCATTATGGGTTATGAGCAAATGAGAAGACCTTGGAAAGTGAAGCTCCTGCCACTGTCTCTGCATCTTTCTCTGTGTGCCCATGAACAGCAGCCACATGCCACGAGGTTTGAGTCACTGATTTGGCCAGAAAAGTTTCATCTCATTTCCCTGCACACTGAAGCAGTTTCTCACTACAAGACTGATGCGCTGCTTTTAGCTGAGGGATTGAGGAACATAACAAAAATAACAAAACATGAGCTAAAAGTGGAGAAAAATGAATTGGCATCCGTTTTCTTTTTGCAATTAATACTGCAAATGAAGAGATGAATGTGGCAGCTAAAGGCCCATGGCCCCTATACTTCCGACAACCAAGTGGAGAGGCTGCTGGAGGATGCACTCACTCTCTGTCAGCACCTCTGACTTTCTGTGTGTGTCTGCACGTGTGTGGTGCTAGGAAGGAACCAGGGCCTTGCACACCCTCGACAAGTATGCAGCCACTGAGCTCTTCCTTTTTCTAGCAGCATGAGGTTCAACATTAAATTATCTGTTTGAGCTCACTTTGATTTCCTGATATGGGTACTCACTACATACATTTCTCTTGTAGAACAGCTTTCATTGTGTCCTATAGGATCTGGTACATTGCATTGTCATTATCATTTAATTGTAGAAGCTAAGCTTTTCTTTAATTTCATCTGTGACTTGCTGATTGTTTAGGAGGGTATTAATTTCCATGTGTTTATGAAGTTTTTGTGGTTTCTTTTCCCATTGATTCCCAATTTCGTTGCATTATGGCCTGATGATATTCATGGGATAATTTCAATCGCTTTTCATTTACTTAAGTGTGTTCTATGAGCTAGTATGTGATCTATTTTGGAGAATATACCATGTGCAGCTGAAAAGAATGTATTCTGATGTTGTGGGGTGGAGCATTCTGTAGACTCTGTAGACATCTACTGAGTTCATTTGTTCAAAAGTTTGGTTCAGTTCTTATATTTCATTGTTGACTTTTTAACTAGTTGATCTTTTTGTAACAGTGAGGTCCCTCATCACAGTTGTATTAGTGTTTATTTGATTTTTCATGTCCATTAATATTTGTTTTATATAGTGTGGTGCACTGGTATTTGTTGCATATATGATTATTATCTCTTCTTCATGGATTGTTCCCTTTAAAGGACGTAGTGACATTATTTCTCTCTCTTAATCAGTCTTGGCTTGAAATTCACTTTATCTGCAAATAGAATAACTACCCCCTACTTTTTTCTGGGTTCCTGTAGCATGGAGTATTGTTTTATATCCTCTTTCAGTCTATGAATTTTTTTTGTGTTTCTTGTATGCATCATTTTGTTGGATCTTACCTCTCAATCCATTCTGCCAGTCTGTTTCTTTTGATTGGTAAATTAGGACCATTACCATTGATAGTTACAGCTGATACATAGTAATTTTTCCTTTTCATGTTATTTTCTTGCTATGTCTCCCTTTTTCTCCCTGTTTGCTTTGCCTGATGGATTCATTCTGTTGAGGTTCATGGGTTATAATCCTTGTTATCTTTTTCTGGCATGTCCTTCAGAACATTTTGGAATGCTGGTTTGGTGTTCATGAATTTCCTCAGGTGTTCTTTGTCATGAAAGTATCCTATTTCTCCATCAATTTTGAAAAATAGTTTTGCAAGGTACATCAATCTGGGTTGGAGATTGTTTTGTTTTAGAGCTTGAAATACTTCACTCAAACTCTCCTTGACTTGTGTCAAGGGTTTGTGTTGAGAAATCTGCTGTGATTCTGATGGGATTTCCTTTATAGGTGATTTGTTTTTTTTCTGTAATGGCTTTTAATATTATATTCTTGGGTTGAATTTCTGGAATCTTGACTAGTATATGGCCTTGCTGAGATCTGTGTTTTGATCACGGCTAAGTGAAGTTCTATATGCTTTATTTATCTGAATGTCAAGTTCTTTTTCCCTGCCATGGAAGTTTTCTGCTATGACATCTGTGAACAGGTTTTTTATGTCATTTGTTCTATTTCCTGCTTTTTCATTTACTCCAGTCAATCTTATGTTATTCTTCTTTGCATTATCTAGCAGCTGCTGGATTGATTTCTCATGGTCCCTTGCTATTTTTAAGAAATCTTTCTTTTCATGATTGCCAACCACATTCCTGTCTTCTATACTTGAGATTGTGTCCTCACATTTGGCTCATTCTACTGTATATACTTTCAATGGAATTTTAAATCTCCTGGATATCTGCTTGAATTTGTTTTATGGATTCCACTTCTTGCAGGTCTTGGGCATTCAAGGTTCCCATCATTTTCCTAAACTCCTCTATTTTTTAAAAATCTGCATCTGCTCTAGAGTCACTAGGCATGTCTTTCATTAAGGTCACCATCTCTGTAGTTATCTAAGAAATTATTTCTGATTTGATTTTTTTCTAGAGCCTCATTCATTTGCTTTGTTGTTACCACTTCTGAGAGTCCTGGTGGGTGGTGTTGGATTGTTCCACCTCACTGCCCACTAGGTTTGCCTTTGGTGACCTGGACATCTGGGGTAGCATCTTTTTTAAGTGTCTTCTCATTTTTTTTTTAATTCCTGGGTTGATGCTTGTAAACTGCCTATGGTGAGTAGCATTATTTCTAGTATTTAGAACCTTTAGGAAATGACTGCTTCTCAAAGATGTGTCCCAGGTGTAGCTATCTTTTTTGATTCTGAGTCTATTACAAGATCTTACCTCTTCAACTTATTGGAGATGAGAAGTTGCTGCTTACTTGTCCCAGCCCCTGGTTTTTTGGCATTGACTTAAAGTATTGCTTATAACATTAGGCAAATTTTATATAGTATTCCAGGAAGAACAACTGGTTAGAACTATGTCACTTTGGCTAAAGTGGTACAATCAGCAATAAGAATAGTAACAAACACAGCCTAGAAAATGACAAACTGTGCTAGCTACTAATTTTCCACCTTTAAACATATGAACTAGATTTGTGGTTATACAACAAAATCTAAAACGAACCAGAACATTACATGCCGTAAATAAGCCCTAATATGGTGATTTTACCCCCAGAAAGAAAATCTAAATAGGGGTGGGGGAAAAATAAAATAGAAGAAAAAGAAGAAAAGAGAAACAGAAGAAATGGAAGAGATTAAAAGCAAGTCTGAAGTTCAAAGAAGGATCACACCCACTTTGGGAAACTGGTGTAGGAGGGAAAGGGAGAAGGAAGAAGTAAAAACAAGAACAGAACAGCAAATAAACTAGAAACTATGTTTACATTCATATAAAAACAAGATCAAATAATGAATAAAAGAACAAAAAAGCTAGGAAAGAAAAAAGGAAAAAGGAAAAAAAAAGAAAAGAAAAAAAAAGTTCACTCCAAGGCGTCTCTTAGCAGCCACTGGCAGACAGTAGACAGAAAGAGTCCAGACTCACATTAAGTGATCCCAGCAAGCCAGCAGCAACTCCATGGTGTCACAGTGGTAATCCCAGCAAGCCTACACCCCTGTTTCCACTGAAGTTCAGGCTGGGCTCTGGCTAGGTGGTTGGATCCCAACCTGCCCAACCCACAGCAGTCCCTGTGTCTCCTATGGATTTGAACTCAGATGGGAACCACTAGATGGAGCAAGAAGTCACTCAGGGTCCTGAGCTAAGTTGGCTTCTCTCCAAAACTGCTCAAACAGGAACAACTCACCAACCACTGCAGTCCACTGCTCACTCCCTGTTGTACTTCTCCATGGAGGCCTGTGGGGTCACCAGGAGTTAAAAGGTTTCTTCATGTTCCAGAAGCCCCTTCCACAAGTGAGCTGAGCTCAGGGGGAAAATGCTACCTGCCTCCTCCTCCTTCCTTGTTGAAATCTCTTTGCTCTTCCATGGGCTTCAGTTTTCACTTCAAGTCCCTCCTGGGTCCCAGGGACCCACGTCCCTCCTTCTCCTCTTCCTCACATCGCTATATTCCAGTCTGGACACCAAATCTTGGAGATCTTTCTCTGCTGCTCACCATCTCAATATGTCTTTTATTATTATACTTAAATCAGGTACTCTGCCCTCGCTTGGCTTCCTGAGCTCACAGGTAAGTGGTTTGGTGTGTGAACAGCTACTCACACAGTGTGTGTTGTGGAGACCATTCTGAGGTACCCCACAGCTGCTGTTTTACTCAGCCTCCTGCCTGTTGACTCTCACAGTGAAGTTTCTGTGGTTTTCATTCAGACATCTCTGGTCCCTATTTTTCCTGTACGCTCTCATTCATGGCTGTGTCTGTTTGTTGTTCTTGTTTTTGTTTTGGAACAGGATCTCGCACTGTGGTTCAGGCTGGCCTAGAATGCACAGTGATTCACCCCTGGCTGAATTGTCTTTGACAGTGACTCCCACTCTTGGACCTTGACCTGTAGGGATTCCTGGTGGCTGAGTCTAAGGCATCCTCTTGCAAGGAGAAGGTGTCTATGCTGCCAGGGGCCCATGAGTGCTGCCAATCCAGGGCCACTTTAGATTCTCATCCCGGGGTATTTTCTGTTCCCAAATGATCCTCTTAGTGCTGTTTTGGGGCTGAGATCCTGTGAGGTAATTTTGTAATTGTAAATTCTAGTGGATATGTTTTCTTGCCAACACCAAGATTTGAGATGACCAATTTTCCTTCTTGCTCCCCAAGAAGCCAGTGGTCCCACTTTACATTTACACCAAGGACACAACTGTGGGGCCCCTGACCAGAAGGTGGAGAGTCCTTAGGCTACCCCACCTTGTGTAGATGAAGGGTTTGGGGTCTTGTCCTGCCACATTCCTCACTGTGCTCTCCTGATCTACAATCTAACGTCCTCACAGGGCAAGAAAGTGCTTCATACTGTGTGTGTAAACCTTCTTCCCTCCCACACATGCCTCCCCATGCCCAGCAAAAACTGATGCTTCATAAACACTTCCTGCTGATGGAAATGCATCCCTTTTTGGAACCAAGACATAAAAAGGTCACTTTGTGTAAGATATGAAAATGATTCTTTTTCTTTGGGAAAGGAACATTTTGACATGTAAACACCAGGGAGAAGCAGTAATAGAAAAGGAACATTAAATGTTCTAACATAACCATCTATTCTCAGAAGCACAAAGGAAGGATACTCAGGCCATCTGAAACAGCAAGGTGTAATCAATCTAATCATCTTCTTTCTCAGGACTGTCAGGTAATTCTGCCCTGAAATTCGCTGCAGAGCTCAGAGCTGGCATCTGTGATACTCAATTGGACTAAGATGAACAACATGACAGGGTGAGAGCCCTGGCAGGTGTGGTGTGCACACTTGCAGCCCCAGCCACTCAGGACCCTGGGGCAGAACTATTGAGATTTCCAGCCCAGCCTGGGTAACTCAGAGAGACCCTGTCTCAAAACAAAAATAAAAAGGCTGGCATTGTATTCTAGTGGCAAAGCATTTGCCTGTGTTTTGTTCCCAGCACAGGCTAACTGGAAAATGGTCCCTGTGGCAGTAACTAAACTCTTAGGTTCATCTAGGGGGACTTGAATGGAGCAATAAGCACTTGAAATATTGCTGCCCTTTGTAGCAATCAAAGAGAAGAACCTATATAATACTATCACTATTCCCAAATCGAATGATTGTTTTAAGTCATAAAGTCCAGTGTTGCCTGCCATAATGGTGTATACCTGTAATCCCAGCACACAGGAAGTTGAGGCATGAGAACCGCCAAAAGTTTGAGGCTAACATGACTAGGCAGTGAGTGCAGGGCCAGCCCTAATTGCATAGTGAGACTCTGTCTCATGAAGCCAAAATAAATCAATCAATCACAACATCCAGTGTCAACTAGTTTGAATAAATGGGCTCTCAAAACACTGGTGGTGGGGCTGAGGATTTAGCTCAGTGGTAGAATGCTTGTCTAGCAAGCTGGAAGTCCTGGATTCAGTCCTTAGCACCAAACAAACAAACAAACAAAAAAAAACCACTGGTGGTAGAAGGTCCTCTTTAAGTGGTTGACAAATTTCTCACAAACCTTAAAAATGTACATATTTCACCTGGCAATTATATTTCCACAAGTAGGCTTCACAACGTCTGTTTCCAAAGATTTTACTCCAGAGGTGTTCACTGAATCAGTATTTTGATTAGTAATGATGAAAAACTGGGGACATCAAATAACAAGGATAACTACCTTGTAAGTAAGCCCCTACTGCATCCAGACATTCAGTGGTTAACTCACCCTGACTCACCCATGATGCACTATGTGTTAGGCACTGTGGTCATACCAAGCCAGGCCCTTGATGGGGGCTACAGCTCCTAGGGTCAGCCACCTAGTCCCACTCCCAGCACCCCACATCCAGTGCCACCCCACATCCACTCCAGACTCTTAAGCCTCAGTAGCACTAAGGAAAGAGGTCACCTTGGGATGTCCAGCAGGCGTGGGGCTGTGTGTCCCTTGGGGGACAGTGTCATGCAAGTATGTCTATATTACCTAAGCTGCTCTTCCTGGCAGGATGTGTTCCACTCCATGGGTGTTATGAAAAAGGAGAGACAGCCACAGGCCAGAAGCATCCCAGTGCATTTACACAGACACTGTGCAATCATTACACAGTGCATTACACAGGCACTGTCCAATTACAGTGTACAACTGCACTGCACTGTGTTCAGAACAAGATCCTTCGAACACTTCTAACATGATCTATATGAAAACATAAAACCATGTTCCATCACGACTTTGCCTGCAAGTGAAATGCTGAGGGTGAGCTGCTCCCACCAGTGTGGCTGGGCTGGCTGTCTACACTCAAGACAAGCTCTCGTCAGGTGGTGCAAGTGGTGTCTACAGTGCTTTATGCGCGTGCGCGCACACACACACACACACAATTGGGAACAAAGCTCCATCTTTAAAATTCTCAGGCTGTCAGCCTCGCCCTGATTTCACCCAGAATTCACAAGTTTTATTATTATTACTATTATTATTATTATTAATAATTGAACTCAGGACCTTGTACTTGCCAGATAGGCACTTTGTCACTGACTGTATTCCCAGCACACAAACCTTGATTTAAAAGCAAAGCTGGAAAAAGCCATGGTCCTTGCAATGTCACAGCGTCCTCAAGGGCGCACTAGGCTCCATGGGCAGGGTTGTGGCCAAAGCCCAGCCACCCGGGGTTAGCACTTGGCTCCAGTGAGGGGCTCAATCTCCCCATCAAAGGCCAGACACAAACATCCCCACCATCCAGGGACCCGGGATCCGGAATCTGCACTGGAAGCCATGGCAGCTGGTGGTGGTTGCAGCAGAAGACAGGTGGGCAACAGGAGGCTGAGTGGTGGGAAGGGATCTGAGAGGTCAAGGAGCAGAAAGCACAGATGCTGGGCAGCAGGCTTGAAGGTGGCTGCAGGTCAGGCGAGCCTCCACCACCCAGTGCCACCACAAATGCCCTGCCTGGCTGAGAGAAGGTGCTAGGCTGCTGGCAGTGCCAGTGAACAGTGGGAACAGTGGAGGAGCCACTCAGTGTTCCCAGAGTCCTGACACTGACACACAGAGCGCAGGAGACTTGGGGCACAACTAAGACCCTGGTGCCAGTGCCGCTATTAAATAGGTGGCAGGCCCTGGGCCCCCTCCATCTCCACAAGGCCCATGAGCAGGAAGACCAGCAACCCACACAGGCCAGGGGCTCCTTCTACCAGAGACCCGCAAGGAAAGGCCCTGTGTCTGGTGGTATAGAGAAGGGCAAGGCCGAGGAACTGCACTGCAGTCGCTGTGCACTGAGCTGAACCCCAGGTAAAAGGTGACATATAGAATTTTACAACCTGCTGCACACTGATGCTGAACCTGGCCTCTCCAATAGCACTGGGGTACCACGCTCAGCCTGGAGCTGTGGTTTACACAGAACAATTAGATTTTAAAGTGTTCATTTAACCAATTTTGTTGAATATGAGCAAACAGTTTCTTGAGCAGGTGAACAGCAGCAGAGGTGGGGTGCCAGACCTAGGGAGGCCAAGCAGGAGAATCACCAGTGAGACCCTGTCTCAAAAAGCAAACAAAGTGAAACAAAAAGTTCACGAGTTAGGAGTCTGAAAATAAAATTTCAAGTACAGGTAAGTACTTTGTCAAGTTTTGACTATGATTCTCTTTTATTTTTAAATTCAGCACTAGGTGTTGAACCTGGGATGCTCTACCACTGAGCTGCACCCCCAGCACCATCTCACCCTTGAGGAAAAGTCTCACCAAGTTGTCCAGGCTAGCCTTGATTTGCTCCTGCCTCAGCCTCTCAAATAGCTGGGAATACAGGTGTGCAGCACCTCACCTGGCTTCAACTACGTTTCTTAAGAAAGTTTAGGGAAAAACAAGAATGACCTCAGCTGCTATACTGTTATCCTTTCCCTCAAGAGCCTGATGTTTTGTTCTTTCATTTGATTTGCTCTTTGGTGGCTTTCTGTTTCTTGTGTTTTGAGACAAAGTCTTGCTGTGCAGTTCAGGCTGGCCTTGAACTATGGTGACTGGGCTCTGGTGCTAACTGAAGAGGAAAGCACTCACCTGCTGCCTAGCTCTCACAGGCTCAAGGCATCAGCCTCAGGGGTTCCCAGCACTCACATTTCCGCACCCATGACCCCCGACCCACCCACGACCATCTTTGGCTGAGGCTTGCCCCGTGATTGCTGCAGGACTCTACCTGCACTGCTGTGCCCTGCAGACTGGGGAGTTCAGGCTGAGGTCTGGCAGAACCCTGGGTGAGGGCCTCTGGGGACATGCAGGCAGGCACCTCCTTAGAACAGACTTTTAGAGCCCACTGGTTCCACTGGACTGAGAAGCTGTGTCCTGACCTGGGCTGAGGCCAGGCGAGCACTTGTCCTATCGGGGTGCCCACGAATAATGAATGAGTCACCATGCTGTGTGGCCCACTTCCTGGCTCACCTCACCACCAAAGGCCGGCCTCTTCCCTGGGGTCTCCACGTGGAAGGCTCGCCAGGGAGCTCCCTGCCCCGCCCCCCTTGAAGCGGGTGGCAGTCTCCACGGACCCCGCCGTACTCACAGTGCTGGCTTCCTGGCCCTCTAACTCACCTTTTATGACACTCATCAAGTGGGTTTTAAGATCTAGAGGTGAGAAAGTTTGTGCAAGCCACACAGCCCGTGGGTGGTGGCGCTGGGTTTGAGGGCAGAGGTGACCAACTGCAAAGCTGAGTCTCAGTCTCCATGCCTGGCCTTCACCTGGGCTTGGTCACCTTCCACCTTCCACTCCAGCAGGGTTCAGGAGTCACCACCCAGCTCCCCCAATCTGTAATCACGATGGCCAAAATCACCAAGGGTTAAAGTAAATGTCCCCCTTTCTCCACTGAGAGGCTGAGAGGGCTGGACGTTGGAACCCGGGGTGGAAACAGGTGAAGGGTGCGACAGCAGCCAGGCGCAGTGTTGGAGACAGGCCTGAGGAACGCACTGTGCGGGGCAGAAGAGAATGGCGCGGGATGGCGGGGAGCGGGATGGCAGGGCGCGGGATGGCCGGGTGCAGAATGGCGGGGAGGCGGGCGCGCTCCAAGAGGCAGAAGCTGGGGCGAGGCCGTCCAGTTCAGGGCGCGCGGAGGGGGCTGCCCTGCACAGCCGCCCGCCGCCTAGCCGGGATTCCCTTTCCAAGCTGAGCTTTCTTTTTGGTCTGAAAAGCCTTCGTATTGTCTTAAGTTCCCCGCATGGGCCAGCGGTGACTCCCGGAGCGGTGGGAGGCTGAGGCAGGGGGACGAAGTTCGAACCCGGCCTGGGCAGTTCCGCGCTCAGTGAGGCCCCACTCCTACCCCACCCGCTGTCTCAGAGACAGAACCTGAAAGCGCTGGGCTGCGGCTCCGCGGGAGGCGCGGGGCGAAGCCCACCCGGAAGTCTCCCGAGTGCCGCTCCGAGTCCTGGGGTGCGAGCCGCGCTCCGTGTCCAGTGCTTCTCCAGAACCCCCTCGCGAGGCTCTGTCACGACCCGGCTCTGCCCGGCCCGGTGCGGACCCCGCCTCGGGAGGGCACGCTGTCCCGGGCAGCGGCCAGCCCCGAGCGCCGCGGGGCAATACTGCAGCCCCCGCGCCGCCACCGGCGGAGCACCTTGCTGAGGGGAGGGCTCCCCACAGCTGTCGTGAGCGTGTACGAAGGAACGCGCGGGAGGTGGGCGGGGGACAGGCGGGGGCGGGGCCCGAGCTTAGTGGCGGGCGGGGAGTGGGCGGGGCCGGCGCGCGGGTCGCGGCCGCCAGTGTGCGGCGAGATTGTGCCCGGCCGCGCGACACTCGGCGGAGGACCGGGCGCGCGCGGCGACTCCGGCCGGGCCGCTGGCAGGACGCGGAGCGTAGCCCGGCATGGAGGGCTTCTCGGCGCGGACCTACGGCACGAGCGCGCCGGACCACAGGCCGCTGTTCGGGGAGACGTCGGCGCGGGTGAGCCGGGTCGGGCCGGGCCGCGGCCTGCGCCGGGGTCCGGGTCCGTTACGCGGGGAGCCGGGAGCCGGGCGCACGGCCAGGCGCCAGCGGGTTTGGCGGGCGGTCCCGGTTCGGTCCCTGAGGGCGGTTCGGGGTCGGAGCAGAGCAGGAAGTTTTTGCGGCGGTGCGGCCCAAGCTGGTAGTCTGGGGCGCAGATCCCCGACCTCTTCGTCCTATCTGACGTGGAGGACCTGGGAGCCGGGGCACAGCCGCCACCCAGCAACCGGAGCCCAAGAGCAGCCGGGAGCAGCGATACCCGCCCCAGACGACCACAGACAAAGCCTGAGCGACGCGGGGTCTGCGGGTGGGCCAGGGCGGTGCACTGCACCCGGGGTTGCCTGTGCCCAGCAGTCAATTCAGAACCCTTCCCGGAACTTTGTGGATCCAAATACGTCTCTAACATTGCAGCTTGTGCAGTCCGAGTGTGCATTACTTACGCAACTTCGCGGCATTATAATAGTGAATTCTGCTAATCAGAGGAAAAAGTGAAGAATATATCACTAATGCTATATACCTCCAGATCTCTCAAAATTATGCCCTATAGCTCGCCCTGTGAAAATGGCGGGGTCATTTGGGGGATTCTGTAGATGGAGAAAGGAGAGCCGTGAGGAAGGCTGTTCACCCAGGTCTGAGGGTGGGAGAAAACATATGCTTCCAGCACATTGAGGGCCAGATCTGGAGAAGCACTTGTCTTTGTTCACAGCAAATGAAGCTTTTTTTCGAGGGGCCGAAGTGGGCAAGGCACAGGAATGGGGCCCCATAAGCAGGGAGGGTGATGCCAGCAGGGCTGGGGCTTTCTTAGGGAACCTTGAGACACCGCTCAGTGGCTCAAGGACTTGCTCTTTCCGATGCCTAGAAACCCTACCCAATAGCCACTGGGCTTGGAAACTTATAGGAGTGAACGTTTCTGGAGGAAACTGAAGGGAAGGCACTTTCACCCTCCAGACTCTCTGAGCTTTCTAGAATTGCGTTTGCTTTATGGCTACAACAGCTACAAAGTGTGGCCTTCCGGTTTTAGGCGTACTACCTGACTTTAGGGCGATGGGCATGGAAGCTAAGAGCAGAGGGATTTGGAAAGTAGTGTTTTCTGGTGCTGGACGCCAAGTCCCTTTGTAAGACACTATTGCTGTTGCGGAGGAAAGAAAGCAGCACAAGGGTGCTTGTCCCATGGCAGCCTGGTTCCCCCTGGTAACATCCGCTCTCTTCTGTGAGTGAACAGTGTGTTAAAGAGTAAGGGATTTCCAAGGTCTGGGCCACTACTCCTCGGAAATCACATCCCTCCTGCCCCCTGGGGGAGAGTGGGGAGGTGGTGAGGACTAGCTCCAGGCCCCTGGCCTGTGGGCAGGAGCCGCCTGGTGGCTGTGGTGCGGGAGTGGTCTTCCCTGACCTGTATATACGGGGTGACTTGAGCTTCACCGTGAGACTTAGATGCAGCAACTCTCAGATGTGGCCAGTGACAGGCAGAGTGACATAAATGTCTAAGTGACTCTTAACAAAAAGGTGAGGCGTTCGTCCCCTGCCGGAAAACATCTCCTGCATACCTTGATGCTGTTGGGATGACAAAGTTGAGTCTTAGTCAGAACTTTTGCTTGTAGTGAAACCATTCCCAGGTTTGGCACACTGGGACACTTCTTTCAGATGAAAAACAAATTGGTATAGAAACCAAGATAATAAGAAATGTTTGAGGTTTCTAAGCCCACAGTGTTCCTTAGTGTTTTCTAAACTAGCATTACCTGGTAGAAGTATAGTGTGAACCATATATGGAATTAGTAGCCTTGTTAAAATGTGAAGAAATTGTAAAGCCTAAATTAATTGTAAGGCTTTATTAAACTCCATGTAATCATCATTTCAACATATCCATATAATGTTTCGTGTAAAAGTTGAGATACTTGTACTTTTGTGGCATTGAGCCTTTGCAATCCAGCACATGTCATGTGGATGACCCTCTTCAGTCTGGGCACCACACCAGACCTTGTGACCCCAGGGTGAGTGCTGCACTGCTGCTTCACATGGCACCCTGTTGCAGGTGTATTGCTGTTGGGATAGAGAGTAGGGCTTGTAAAGCTTTGTTGTGCCATAGGACTTCTCAAAGTTGTAACAGCCCCTGCAGTCAGTTTACTTTTACTGTGACTCAGTGACCCTTGAGTGGAATGTTTGTCTCCTCAGGGGTTGGTGTGTGGCCCTGGCAGGGGGAGCATGTCTCTCCTCCAGTGCAGCCTGCCCAGGGGTTGTGTCTTATGCTGGAGAAGTCATGTCATCAGGCAGGTGCAGGACTTTCTCTCCTCCCTCCTCTGCACAAGGCCTGGATCATTGTGGTCTTCGCTGGCTGTGTGGACAGTTCTGTAGTGTGGCTGTGACAGTGGAGGGTGCTAGCTCACTCAGCAGGTCCTCCACTTCAGAACCTCTCACACACCCAAGCCAGCCTCTGCCCACACTTCCCCCGCAGGCCCAGTCCTCTGTGCTCCTGTGGCCCAGTGCAGGGCTGTGCTGCTTGTGGGAGCAGTGCCTTCATCCTGTGGCCTCCCCAGCTTGTGATTTTTATGTGTGTCAAGCCAAAGGGAAGTGAGAATGTAGCATCCCCAAAAGGCAGCCTGCATTCTCAGGGCTTTCTGAGGCAACAGAGGCAGAGCCAGGGTTCAGAAGCCAAGGTGCCCTGACTGTCAAAACAGGAAGTGGTGAGCACTCAAGCAGTGAGAGTCATCCTTGCCACTCCTTCCTGTGAGCTGTGTGTAGCAAGCTGGGCAGCACCATGTGGCTGGGGCTGAGTTGAAGACCCACAGGTGGCCTGGCCCTCAGGAGCGGAAGGTCTAAAAGATTCAGTGTTCACTGGGCTGTGGGCCTTGGCTGATCCACTAGGTTAAGTTGCTTTCCTTGTGGTCAGTCTATAGCCCATTTCCAGATACAGTGACCACTGTTCAAAATACCAGCATACACAGCAGTGAGGAGGAAAGGGTTATTTTGGCTGTTGGAGTCAGAGGCTCAGCATGTGGTTGGCTGATTGGGGCAGGAGCATCATAGTGAGGAAGGCTGTTCACCCAGGATGAGCAGAGAAACACACCATTTACGGGCTTGCTGCCAGTGGCAGCCTTTCTGTCCTGGGCCTTGACAGCTGTGTGTCCAGCTGTCACCTCATCGTGGGTGAATCCGTTGACCTGTGATTCAGTCACCATCACACAGCCCCGCCTTGGGCTGGGGACACAGCTCAGTGGTAACTTACTTGCCTGGCACACATGAGACTTTGGGGTCCACCCACAGGATCACTCCAGAAGGTCCCTGCCGGAATCCCCCCTAACAAAGCTTCCACCCCTGAATATGTGTTTGGGGGACACTTTTGCACTGAACCATGTTTCTCAGCTGCCATAGGGTATGAGCGTGACAAGCCTGAGTGTCCCTAGGGAGGATGGCAGCCCTTTCCATTGTTGCAGATTTGGGGCCAGATGTGAGTGCTGCTCAGCTGCCCTTTCAGCTCTGTGAGCTTATCTCCATCACATGCAGTAGAAACTACAGACATTGTATAGCTACCATTTCCAGGCAGTAAAAGCCGACCCTTTTATCAGGGCTTTCTGTGTCCTTTCTTCTCCCTACTTCTGCCACTACCCTCATTGCACATAAAAGTTAAGACTGCAACATTAAACGAAGCCAGGTGTGGTGTCTCACACCCGTAATACCAACATTTGGGAGGCTACATTCCACTCAGGCAATTTGGCAAGACTCTGTCTTGAGATAAAAACTATAAAGCATGGGGGTGAAGCTCAGTGTGAAGGCCCTGGGTTCAGTCCTTAATAACATGCACACACTGGCACACGCACACATGCATACAAGAGGGGAGAGAAAAAAAATTACCCAGGACTACAGGCCAGTGGAAGAGATGTAAGCCAGGCCAGGGCTCTGCACCTCAGACTGCTGGGGTGAGGGCACTTCCTCCAGCACTGGTGCTTGGAGCTGCTTCTACCTTCACCATTGTGCTGATTTCCACATCTCAGGACAGTCAGGGAGGGATGTGCACGCTCACAAGATGGGAGCCTGTGAGGGAGAGACAGATGGCTCTGTCATCTCTCTAGGCAGAGACAGGATGCTTACAGTAGAGGGGTTGGCAGGGTAGCCCTCACCTTGGCCTCTGCTGTGGCACCATTCCCAGCGCACATTTGGAAGCCTAGGAACTATCATTCCCATGGCTGAGCTTGCTGTGCTTTCCTCGCTTTCCACACTGTGGCTGTTGTCCTGGTTGCCTCTGGACACAGCAAAAGGAAAAGAACCAGGTGAATCCCTTGGGTAGTTCACATCCCCTCCCTAGGGTAGGTGTCCTTGGGGAGACATCTCCAGCTCCTCACCGGGTCAACCCGGGAGCTTGTAGGACATGGAGCCCCTCTGTGACATGCAGGAACAAAAGCAGTCACTTTTAAAATTCAGCCTCTAATTTGTGGTATCAAAAGTTTGAGAAATGCAAAGTTTGAGAGGCAAAATTGTAGGATGTCCCTAGGGGTCTGAATCCCCCAGCCCCAAGACAGCGGCAGGAAGGCATGCCCTTTGAGCTTTCCATTTCCTGTTTCTGTCTCCGTTGGGAGGGAAAGCAGCCACTGCCTTCCGGAGACAGAAGTGAAGTACGGAGCATGTGCTGGGCAAGCCTGGGCCAGGAACACAGAGTGGAGCAGGGTGGTTCTGCTTGGGCAGCTGGGGTCCTTTCCTTCCTGGCCCCATTTTGATTCCTTTGTCACCATGGCTTATGGGAGCTTCCTAGAGCAGAGCCACATCAGGGATGGCATTGCCTCTCTATCTCCTACAGAAAGGAAAGACCCAGCTCCTTTGACACATCCAGGATGCTATTGAGCATGTGGCCAGATTGCTGGTGGCTTCGAGTCAGAGCTTCAGGGGTCACAGACAGCAATGGGTGTGGTACAGGCCATGCTCTGGGTAGAAAAGAAAGGTAGAAGGTTGGAGGAGGAGGCACTTGGCATACAAGTGGCTAGGAAGAAGGGGAGGAGGTTGGCATGAGACTGCCAGGGCGCACATACCTAACATGGAGCATGTGATAGAAATGGCTGTCTCCAACTGACCAGGGGCAGGGAAGGCCCTGCTCTCCCAGTCCTCCTGGCCCAGTGCAGCTGGGACGAGTCCTCAGGGGCATGGGGATGAGTTAGGAGATGGCTTTCAGCAAGAGACCAGGTACAGGGGGTTCTTAGTGGTCACTAATAGTCTGCACCCTTGGCAGAGGGCATCTGGCAGCTGAAGGATGACCTGGGCAGGACTGAGCCTACCTGGGGAGAGGTGTGGTCCCCAAAGTGACCTGCAACTCTGCCTAGTGAAGACTTGTGAGCTCCAGACTGCCTCCAGTGGTGTGGAAGGGAATGTGTTTGGGTTGTCTGCAGGAGCAGTTCTGCTCTGCTCCTCCTGGGAGTGCTGAAGGATGAGTCCCTCTGTTGGAGCTTGGAGACATGGGATCTGGAAGTCACTGCTTGGTGCTGCCCTAGTGACAGCCTTGTGCTCAGGTGAGGAAGACCCAGACTTCCCAAGTGTACTGTTGGTTTCTCCTTGGAAGCGGCAGCCTCATCTGGGAGGCAGCTAGAGGTGCTGGGTCTCTGCCCAGCCAGAGAAGGACCCACAGGTTGCAGAACAGGGTGGTGGCTTTGGTTGTGCTATTGCTGCCTGTCCAGCAGCAGTAAGACCACATGCTGTCCTGACAGGCCAGGCCCTGAACCTGTAGGAGTTGAAGACACTAAGGAAAAGTGGGCATTTCAGGCTCGTGATTCTCTCATGTAGCCAGTGTCTACTCAGAGTGCAGCACTGTGCCCGACATAGAAGGAAAACAGCCTGGCTTCCCATTGCCAGTCCTCATGGAGTACACAAGCTGGTGTCAAGTCAGGATGAGGGACCTCTGGGGGCCTGATACAGGGGTAGCTCCCATTGAGGGTGGCTGCCTGCACCATGTCTGGCAGAAGGATTTCTGGTGGAGGTGATGTTCACATTGAGCTCTAGAGGATAGCATTTAGCCATCCATCTCCCAAACCACACTCTCGGGAATTATGACCTGACATCTTCAGCTTCTCTTATGGCCCAGCGTAAAAAATGACTACATTTTCTATTTACTTAGACTCATGCAACATGTTCTTTTTAGAGCCAGGAGAAAGTTGCCTCATCTAATGATCCAGCATGATTATTTTTATTACTGAAGACTTAAAACCCTATTTCATAGCCTACTTGGCTGTTGGGAATCATAGTTCAGAATCCCTGTTGGTCCAGGAGAAGTGTGGAGTCCTGCAGTTCCATCTTACCTGGGCACTTACTACACAGCATTGCTGTAACTTGCCATTTCAGGTGCCGGAGCGGTATGAGCCCAAATTTCTATTTTTCTTTTCCACAAATGCATAGATAGAAGACTTGTTCTTACAATTGTCATAAGAACTTTCACCATTTTACTTGAAGCACTTTCTGCCTTTTCTTTGGCACATCTGAATTGCCTACATCATAACTATAGGGCTTTGGGGCCACTGTTAAGTAAGATAGTTACTTCAACACTGGTAATGCAGTACCACAGCAACCAGTCTAGTAACCAACATGGTTACCAAGTAACTAACTGGTGGGTGGTATGTTAAACATGGATACAGTAGACAAAGGGGTGCCCCACGTACTGGGTAGAACAGAGCTGGATAGCATAGCATGAGCTACTTAGAATGGTGTGCAATTTAAAGCTTAGGGATTACATATTTTGGAGATTTTCCATTTAATATTTGGGCTACTATTCACCACAGGTAAAAACCACTGAAACACAACCAGACCAGGACTACTGTACTAAATTCAGTTTAAATATGAATGTTCTTTTAGGCTAGGGGAGGGGGGCTGAACCCAGGGAGTGCTGAGCTATCTCACCATCCCTTTTTGTTTATGCATTTTTTATTTTAAGATGAGGTCCAAATTGCCAAGATTGTCCCTGAATTTATGATCTTCCTGTATTAGCCTCACAAGTAGCTGAGATTACAGGCATGCACTAGCATGCTGGGCTCCTTGTAAATTTTTTGTCTTTTTATTGTTGCTTAAGTGCACTAGGGTTTTATTATGCTTGGCATAAGCCCTTCAAATCCATTTTGGGAACTACCCACGGACACAATAATCTGTTAGATTGTAGAACTGGGATTTTCTGAAGAGCTGAGGATAGATGCTGGCTTTGGATATTTGGGTTGCTACTGCACATTTCCTGTCCACCATCACTGCTGCCTGAGCTTGTGAGTTTAGGGTTCTCGATCTTGAATCAAGATACTGACCAATGGTTGACCAGACAAGATTGGGGTTACCCTGCTTTTTAGGCTAGAGGAGAAATTCTTTTCTAGCCCAAGGCTGGTTCATGAAGAGGAAACCCCCACCCCCAAGATCCAGGGAATCATGCCAAGTATTATTACCAAAGGAAATAGGGCAAATGGAAATGGCAGTACCAGCACACTCAAGAGGGGCTGAGAGTAAGAGCAGGGGACAGGGCACGACGCAAGATCTGCCTAGGCCCAAAGAATCTCTGTCTTTTGCTGAAATGAGGAAGGAGAAAAAGCCATATATGTTAATAGTCCTTGGGGTGGTAGCAAGTTACCTGTGAAGCAAGGTAAAACTAGATCATCTCCATTCACTGTTGGGTAACTTGGTTCAGTGAAACCTGCAGACTGAAACCAGTGATTCAGAACTACACATTGTTAGAACAGGGAAGTACTAGGAATCATTTTGGACCAATCTTCTCATTTGATAGATCCTTTTGGGTTAAAGAATCAGTTTCTGGGTACATAAATGGCCAGTGGCATAGTGAGATAACCTTGGTCTCCTGACTGCATTTTTAAAGTCTGTATTATTGTAAGGATTCTTAGACTTTTCAGCCTGCTCACCTGGCTTGCATTTTGCAAGGAGTATAGGATAAGAGGCTTTAGCCATTCCCTAGCTGGATGGCCATCATGAATCAGTGGATTTCATTGAACTTAGTTACCCAACAGTGAATGGAGATGATCTTATTTTTCCTTGCTTCACGGGTAACTTTCTACCACCCCAAGGCAAACCATTAGCATAGATGACTTTTTCTCCTTCCTCATTTCAGTGCAAGACAGAGATTCTTTGGGCCTTAGAGTGCCCTGCCCTCTGCTCATCCTCTTAGCCCCTTTTGAGTGTGCTGGTACTGCCATTTCCATTTGCCCTGTTTCCTTTGGTAACAGCAATATTTGTGTGCTTCCCTGGGTCTCTATGAAGCCCCTGTTCATGAACCACACTTCTTTTCCTTCTTCCTTTGATCTGTTGGTCCTTCTTCACTCTTCCAAAGTTAAGTGCCCTTTGGTCTGGATTCAAACTTCTGTCCATAGTGGTTGACCTGAAGCCAAACTCTGAGCTTGGAACAAGAAAATACTGTCCTAAGAAACAAATCTGCCACATGCAGAATAGTTCACCTCACTTTGGGGCCCCAGAGGGACACACTACATTAGAATAACTTAATCTAGAAGGCAGGCAGCAAGCTTAAAGTTTGTATATTTTTATCAGATTATGCTTTGTAGTCATTCAGTAATTTAGAAAAAGCCACTTATGTGTAATCTCCACCCATAATCTAGACCAGCAAGCAGTAGATTCTAGATTGTTCCTCTAGCAAGGAGTACAAATAGGATTCTTTCTTGAGGAAAGCAGGGCTTACACTGACCCATTTCCATCACTTACTGGTATATGAGACCTTGGCCAAGTTCTGTTTCCCTGATCCTGTTTTGCCAACTGCAAAAGTCATTCCTATTCCATGTCAGATGTTTGATAAGAGAATGTGGAAGCCTGGGGATAGGTACTGTTGTTTTACTATTACTTTTAACACTTGCTTTGATCTGCTGGACAGCTGTCCATGGTGTGTGAAAGTTGGCCAGCCACCTGAACCTCTGCCTCACTTCTACTGGTGGGAGTGCTGCTATGAGGTATGCAGACTTTTGTAAACTTGTGCAACTCCTTGGAGCTCAGAGAGCAGGGATTATTGCATCTCAGAATACACCAGAATACAACTGAGCCTTTCCACAAAGCAAAAGGGAATGGGGAGTCCAATGGGTAGTATCTTTATGCAGTTTATGTCACATTTCTATTTATCCACATTCATTCACCTTTTATGTAAATTTACTACCATTGAAGAACTGTCCTTGGGTCTTTAATAAACAGTCCTAATTTCACACTTTTTTGTGACAAGATCTAAACGTAACATGGGTGTAGTTCAGACTTGTTGGCTTTGTTCCATAACCTTTGAATTCCAGTGGCCTTGGTCTGGAGAGTTGGTTTTCCTTGACTACATGAGGCACACCGAATACTTGGCTTTTCTATATCCTCTCCATTCCATTCAACTTTGCCTGTGGGACTCAAGGTCTCTGAATTATCTGAAAAGCAAACAATTTGGGAATGAGGGGTCCCTGGCTCCATGCCTCTCCCACACCTGAGGTTTTGTTTGCTGGCTACTCACCTTCCATATCAGTTTATTTGCTATGGAAAGCATTACCAAAACAATCTGTAAGGACTGCTTATTTATCAGACTCACTTTTGAGTTCTTAGAAGTAAGGGTGGTATTCTCAGTGGCCTTATGTTTCCTGATGAAGTCTTTAAAAAACCTTATTTTGTAGTTGTGTAACTATTATTAAAGGATTTATTAACCTGTTATTAACCTTAGGAACCCCTGGTTTTAGAGTTCCTTCTAACTTGCTTTGTGGCTTTTGGCAAATGATTTAACCACACTGGGCCTAAATGTACCTTAACCTATAAAACTGGGATTGGATCAGCAGCTTTTCAGATGTTCTGTGAAGTTGGTTAAGGTAGGGGATCAAAATGAGAAAAGTATATAGATAGGTTTTTCAATCAAATCTCAGTTGAAAGCTTCTGCTATTAAATGAATTTTTTAAAAGACCACAGGGATTGCATCCAACCATGGCACTCTGTGTTTTTTTTTTTTTTTTTCTTTTAGACAGGTTCTTGCTCTGTAGTCCAGGCAGACCACCTCAGCCTACCCAGTGCTGGATTACTGGAGTACACCACTCCCAGTTGTGGTCCAGTGTCTGATGGTCTCTCCTGAAGCTTTGGCCTGGCAATCCCATTCATGTAAATCACATGACCCTCGAAGAAATGCCCATCGGCCCAGTTTCTGACTGCAATGCACTGTGGAGTCGGCTGTGGCATGTGAGCTCAGGAGGACAGTGTATTACGGTCCCTCCATGCCCTACTGGAGCTGCCAGGAGTCCCAGTCATGTACCTCACATACTTTTCTCTTTCAGGACCGAATCATCAATTTGGTGGTTGGCAGCTTCACATGCTTATTGATTCTAGTAAGTAGCTTGAATTCTGTACTTCACTCAACCTCTTAACTGCAGTTTTGAAAACTTTATTACAGTGCAGTTAATCCTCAGAAAAAGTCATGTTTTTTATTTTATAAAACTGCACCTGGTAATTGAAGCAGCTATTCTGATTTCTACTTCAGTCCCCAGTTGAATATATGAAATAGTGTAAGTTAGACAATTAAGCTTACCATGTTTGCCTGCCCTAGTAAATTTGTAAAAATGTTAGTGAGTCCCATCAATCCCTTCTGCTGTGACCCACCATAACTCCTCATTTTTGTTATTACTTTACATTTACCCTTTGGTCAAGTTTTTAAAAGACTTGATCAGCATGCAGTAACTTTTCATCCTCTATAATATGACCAAGTCCTATATCACAATATAAACACAGCTGTGCTTCCATAGTCTGATGACATTTTCATTACTATTTGTTGAGAATGAATTTTAGCCCCCCACCCTTACTTAATAAAAAGAGTAGGCATAATGCTATAACTATGATAGAAACAGAGATGGGTATTATGAACCCATCTTTTCAGTATTTTTCATAAACAATAAACAAAGCCAACTTTGATTACATTTATTTTTGGTGTAAGCATTCAAAATAGGATGGTTAGCCCTTTCTGTACAGTTATCGTAGGAATAGCATTTATGTGACCTTTAACATTTTGTCTCCTTTCATGTGTGGAGGAAAGGCTGGAAAAGAAGGAAGTATTAAAGAAGTAAACAGACTATATAGAAAGCAAATCTGGGGTAGATATGACAATTTATAATGTGAAGCATTTTGCAGCAGTGTCTTGCCTAGACGTGGGCTGACCACATCCTAGAGCTCCTCTCAAGGCCTGTGTTTTCTCTCCACACAGGTAACACTGATCAGTGCTTTTGTTTTCCCTCACCTCCCTCCCAAACCACTGAATGTATTCTTTGCTGTCTGCATCTCTCTGAGCAGTGCCACAGCCTGCATACTCGTGAGTACTCCTGAGATTGCCACAGTGTTCTCAAGGCCCTCAGGTGGCAGTGCCCAGGACAGAGGGGAACCCCAGCCTGAGTTTACAGAGGGGCTTTCACATCTTCCCTTCCCAACAGAATTCTTAATTAGTTGCACAGTTTTTCAGAATTGGAGTCTTCTTCTTTTCCCCTAAGTCCCAAAAGTTATAATGTTAAAGGAGAATTTTGTTCCTTTGATAGCTAAAAAGCAAAAGGGTAAAAATATGATGTATTTTACTTATCACATTTGCTCAAGTACTATAAGCACAGGGTTGACTAGAGCTCTTCAGGGAAAAGATCACACTCTGGTTCTGTATGTTTTAATGTGTGTTTACATCCCCAAGTGGAGGTAATTTGCCAGAATTTCCCGGGAAAGTTAAAGTGGCAGTTGTATTCTGGTCACAAGGATGCTTCATTTTACCCAACTAGAAAAGAAACAAAGATGGTAGAGGCTTTTCAATTGTTCAGTCACTGAATAGTTGTGTTGTTTTGACCTTCAAGAGGCAGAATCAAAATACCAAACCCTTAAAAAAAATTCTTTTGAATCACATAGGGCTTAAATCATAGTAATTCAATTCATTCAAGCTAAAGTTGCACTGTTACACCCCCATAACCTGAAGAACTGGCCCATGCCAGCCTGGAAGCCTTCCTGCCACCCTCTACCCCAAACCTGCATGACCAACGCTGAGCTACTTGAAACCAAGTATGTACGGTATTATGCAAGCTCTATTTTATATTGCCAAAGTCTAAACTGGTGAAAGAATTTAAACATCCTCCTCCCTTCTAAGTAGAAACTGAAAGAGTTACATTATTTACTCAAATACACTGAGAGATGTATTCCCGGAGAGCTTGCCAAATAATTGGCAAAAAAAAAGGAAAGTAAACTGAGGAGGCAGGAATAAGTGTCACCTTGGGATGGGGACTCTCAGGCAGTACTACTTGAATTATAAAGAGTAAGAATTAAATTCTGCTCTACTGAATGAAGGCATGAAGATTAATACGAAGACTGTCTCATCTGCAGAAATACTGATGAAGTTTATGCAAAAAGAATGAGTTGTGTTTTAACAGTTGGCCCAGTTACCTAAAATTTAATCTGATTCTTCTTTTAGATCTACTGGTATCGACAAGGAGACTTAGAACCGAAATTTAGAAGTCTAATTTACTATATCTTATTTTCAATCACCATGCTGTGTGTATGTGCGAACCTGTACTTCCACGACGTGGGAAGGTGACGCTGTCCAGAAGGAGCCCTGACCAGGGTGCTCAAGAGCTGCCTGTGAGGGCAAGAGAGACTGCTGGGCCAGAGACACAGCCTGCACTCCATAGAAGACTGACATGCAACTTCTATGAACTGTTAAACGCTGAACTGCCTCTTGCGAGGGGAGACATATCATAGATCTTTGCTTTTTCTTTAAGGAGCTGATGTTGCACTTAAACATTCCAACCCTTAAAGCTTAAACAGCACAAGTGATTTTTCACTTTTGAAATTACAATTTTTTACAATTTAATTGCACGGTAAAGGCTCAAAATCTTGCATTTTAAGACAAATATTCCTTTATTTCTGTTAAACTGAATATACAATAATTGTTCCCTAGGCAACCAACTTTTGCTTATAACTACAATTTCACGTTAACAAAACACAGACGGTGAAAAGACAACTTTGATTGTGAAGATCTAATTACAATAATAAATAAAATAACTTATACAAGTTTTTTGTGACTTTTCTATAGGGGTCATATTCACTTAAGCCCTAAGAGGCTAGTTTTGGCTTAACCCTTCTCTAGTGTAGGAATGACTCTTGATTTCTTTCCTTTTGTTACAGAAGCAAATTTTGTTTTTTAAAACTGCCTGAGAGGGAGAAGTTACATTGTACTCCCACCAGCTAATGCACTGAGTGAGTGGGAAACACTCAGCCCCTCTTGAGCTGTGTTCTAGGTCATTTGTATGGCAAACATGTCCTAAAGGGTTGTGGTATCAGGGACGGGCACCATCACCACTGTCTCCATCTGGTTCAGTGTTCCTTCAGCGTATGTGCTGCCGAGGCAAGCACGGCTTCATTTTACTTCAAAGTGCTAAGTCTGTAAACTGAAGACAGTGGTTTGTGTCAGGGGTGAAGACGCTTAGCTGCTGGTAGGTTTTGTTACTCCCCTGACCCTCGTTCCCTCTGGAAGCCCTAAGACCACAGTGACTTCCCAGGACTTTGTAATGCTTTCTGCTTTGCCCTGCTTCATCAGCTCCCACTGCCAGCAATGGGTTACCCAGAAGTCACTGCCACAGTCTCCTCCCGGCTCTGGTCAAGTCTCAAACTAATCCTACGTAATCTTTCTGAAGGTCACAGATAAGCTCTAGGCCATGCTGAAGGGTGTCCCTGAAATGTACCCGGGCCTGCCTGAGATGGAGAGTGCCATGTCTGATGTGTGGAGATGAGCAGTTAGCTTTGGTGACACAAAAAATATGTCGGGAGCTGGAGTGAATTAGATTCCCTCCTGACAAGTAACACAAAACACAGGATCCACACTCCACTCGGTCACACAGGTCATGAACAACCTCGGACACGTGGCAGAGGTAAAAGTCGTAGCAGCAGTGATGTGCACAGCAAAGCACGGCAGCTGTTCAGAAGCCAGAGGAGCGGTGGAGTAAGCCTCCTGGGGGCTGCTCCTGCTTCTTCGGAGATATAATGAACAGCACGACTTCTTTGCTGAACTACCTGTGTCTCAGATTACCTAATGGCAGTTTACCAAGTCCTCAACATCCTTTGAGTCTTCAGAAACAGGACTGCCCAAAGATGATCCAATGATGTTTGACTCTTCCTGATGGTGCTGCAGTATGGGATCTGGAAGAGTTGAGTTTCAGGTTAGTTTTCAGTGCGTGCATGCATGTCTGTGTACATACATTTTCCCTAATCCATTCCAACAATTTAAATAGTCTTACCAAAGGGTAAGATTCAACTGCCAAGTCTACTGTTGGACCCCCCCCCAAAAAAAACCCCTAAAACAACTAAATTAAATGACTGTGTGATTCTCCCATCAGATTTACCAGTCACATGATACAAGCTGTATTATGGTACCTGTTAGTGTTGTCAAAGGCAAGACAGATTCAGCATCTATTACATCAGACGCCTGGATAAAGCCATGTGGTGAAGGAACGATAAGTATTGTTTCATCATCAATTGTTGCTTGATCAACTTGTTCTACTATGGTGGGAGACTCTAAATCCTAAGTAATATTTAAAGAAAGAAGAAAAGTAACTTAAAAGAACAAATCTACCTGCATGTAGAGGAAACAATGCCATGAACATAAGGGTCCCACCCACACTGAAGCCTAGACCCCTCTAACTCCCCATGCTCAGGAGTGGGTTCCAAGGAGTACCTGTCAAGCTCCTGCTGGAGAGGGGACAGGTTACATGAGGAGTTGTGCTATGACAGCAGTTTTGTACTCCCCTGACCACCCACTCCAGCTAGCGACGCTACTGCTGAGCCACTGACACTGGTGCAGCAGAGGTAAGGCTCTGCACTGGGGCTTCACAGAAAGAAACTGGAGACCTGTGTGGAGTACGTCTAAGGCCCATCCAGACTGCTCTGCTAGGCACCACTTACCTCAGTAACATAAGCACTGGTCAAATCAGAGGGGGACACTTCTTGTTTAAGGTCGGAGTCAGAGATTTCTTCTGTTCTGACCATAACACTGTTCATCAGTTCTGTGCTATTTTGGTCACTGAATTTGGACACATGAGCATCATTGTATGATGGTGCTAGAGTCATCTTAGGGTGATGAATCTCATCTGGGAAAGTGTCTGCTTCCAATGCATCAGGAAAATCAGATGACTGCATATCACTGTCTACCATGAGCTCCGCCTGGGATAATGAAGAAGTGAGGTCTTCTGTAGCAACAGTCTGGATGATGACTCTAGGAGTGTGGCACTGCACCGTGACATTATCACTTGTGTTTAACAGGTGTTCTGGCTATAAAGCATCAAAGGAACCATCAGTGGCAAAAGCAGGAGGTACTACTAAAGTTGCCCAACAGACAACATTTGCCGGGCAGACCCCAGTCCCTGCCTCTCCCCCAAATCACAATGGTTTCATCACTTGAAGCACCATGGTTCTTGACCACCCAGCCCTTTCTCCCCTAAATTCCTACTGCTGTGTATGTCCATCTCACAGAAAAGGAACAGGGGATTAGAGATACACCCCAGTGAAAGAAGAAAGGTGCTGTGACTTCCTGCCACAACAGTGGCAGGAAGAATATCTAGACAGCGGAACTGCCAGACAGTTTTGCTGCTTTTATTTTGTTCAACTAACCCTAGTCTATAACTGACACTCAAAAATCAAGAAAAATTGTGCAACATACGGATAAAGCATGAACAATGATCTGTTCGGGAGAAGCAGGAGCAGCGGCTGTCAGGGTTACCGTGGGGCTGGCGGCCAGAGTCAGAGGAAGACCTTGGCTTGAGCTTGTCTGAAGCAGGTAGGTGCCAGGTGTGCCAGTGGGCTGCAGATGGAAAGACTAGAGGGAAAGGACACAGAGACGCTGCAATACAAGTAACAGACGACGAGAGCCACCTGTGCCTGTGAACACAGATCCACTTCAGCTGAGTGGCCCCAACTGACTCTCCAGTCCTGAAGGGACAAACAAATAGTAAAGCATGGACTGCACACCACTCCTGGCTCACACCACTGCTCAGCCGGAGGCAGGACAGGAGACTCCTGTCCTACCCTTTGTAGTCTGTCTTTCACTGCCTGGTCTCAGCTGGCTATGTATTTGCGGGTGCCCCACATGTGTGCAGTCAACCAACACAGCCAAGCACCATTCTCACCTCCTGTCTACAGCACAGCAGGACTGGACATCTCCCAGTTTAAAAAAAGAAAACTTTATGCTTCACTAGAGGCAGTGTTTATTCACCTGAACACATTTTTTAATAGTATAATTTTGGGAATTTTTTTTTTTTTTTGGAACCAGGGATTGAACTCATGACCTTGTGCTTGCTAGGCAGGCACTTATGCCACTGAGCTAAATCCCCAGCCCAGTAATTTTTATAGTAGGGGAAAATTTATCAAAATAGCAATGTTCTGCTGAAGGAAGACGATGCTTATCTGAAAAGCCAATTAACTTGTATTTATCCTCTGAAATTCTAAAGCATGACAAAATTATTCACTAATAAACTTTTCATACTACAAGCTTCTAAGAAATTCAAGTTGGGTTCACTCCAGCCACTGAGAGAAAATATCTGCACCTAAGATGGGGCTTCTGTCGCCCTTTAAAATCTCCTACACATTAAAATATACTACAAGCTTCTAAGAAATTCAAGTTGGGTTCACTCCAGCCACTGAGAGAAAATATCTGCACCTAAGATGGGGCTTCTGTCGCCCTTTAAAATCTCCTACACATTAAAATCCCTGAACAGATTTCCTTATTCCTTCCATGAGAATAATAATCTACTCCCATGGAAAGGGTTGCAGAATTAGTGACTATGAAAGTGCTTATCACTGAGTCAGGACTCACTTTCTCTGGCCTTTCCAGGGAAGTGAAAGCTAATAATTTTCCCGAAGGCTACATGTATAATTAATCACATGCAATAAGCCACTTCTGTAGAAATTTTACCTACATTCTGAATGAGTGTGCTTTACTTAATATATTTAAATATGTTTAAGTTTCAGTCTTTTGAAGCTGAGTTACTACTATCCTCCCCTGTTAATTTCAAGTAAATGGGAAAGGCACAGGGGTGCTCTTTGATTAAGGTGAGTTGCGTGGAGATAAGCCCACTGAAGGCAGACCTGCCCAGCACTGATGTCCTGTGTCAAGGTGACACAGCACTGGCACATCACTGGCTGTGTACCCTGTGCTCCTGTGGCAGCTGCTGCACCCCGTCATTGTGACTACATAATGGAACCTCCAGAAAGATTCAAATTCCACACCCAGCCTTTCCTGGGTTTTTCTGTGGGCAGGTTTTCCCATTTCTCTCAGACATATCTGGGATAAGAGATGGCAGATCATTTGCTGGTGTTTAAGCTTTTTAGAAATTACAAGATTTTCCAAAGTGGCTAACCCCTCCAGGGCTGAGATTACAGTTCTGTTCCCCAGGGGCTGGCTGTGCTCCTCAGCAAGTGTTGCTGAGCAGCATGTGATAATGCACTCTGCAAACCTGATAAGCCATGCGAGCACAGGCTCAGTACAAACCGACTCCTGCATGGTATCTCTCCACCCTGCTGTTTTCACATATGAAGATCAGAATTAAAATAGTAAAAGTAGAGGACTGATTTATGTCTGGTCTGAAGTTTTTAATGTCATCTGCTTATATGATAAAACCTTAAAAAATTATACCAACTGATCTTATGCATAAAAATGGTCAGAATCTAAATGAAGCATTACTCACTGGAAGAATCTCAAATGCCTGTAGTGTTCCGCTGTTTAGTGTTAGTGTTTCAGAGTCCACAGGAGCAGCAGGGGCCTCTGCTGAAGCTGCAGTAAGAACAGACAGTAATAAAATGGTTGGTGAAGCTTCTCTAGTGTCTGGAACTGCTGTGATGGCAATTTCATATTGGGTAATCTGCATGCAAGCCTATAAGAAATCTAGTGGATTCACCTGGGATGGACAGCATGTATATCATAGAGAAGAGCGTACAGAATTGGCCATGGTGGACCAGTTCTACCCACTGCCAGTTTTACTGAACAAAACCATGCCCATTCATGTTTTTCCTGTGACTGCTTTCACACTTGGACTTGAAAACCTGACAGACACCATGAAGCTCATAAAGTCTAAGATGCCACTGAACCTTTATAGGAAACATTTACCAACCCATACTACATATAACAAAGCAATTTTAATTGTTAAGAAGGGCACAACAAAGCTAATTGGGAATAAGAAACCAGAAGAATGTTTTTCTCGACACTCCTGTAAACAACATAGATGTCTGGTGTAGTGGTGTGTGACACTAGTCCAGGTCCTTCCTCCTGTGACACTGCTTCCTGGAAATGGAAACCTGAGCCAACCCAGGTTCTGACTGCAACTGTCCTGCCTCCCTGACAGCTGCTCTGGGGTCAGCAGTGCTTTTACAACATCAGATGCTACAATTTCAGAAGCCTGTGTTTATGGGGCCAAACGACAGCACCCTTCAGTCCACTGAGGCTCAGACTGACCACTGTCTGCCCACAGTTACACAGGGCTAGAAACAATGAGAATATGTGTGGCCTCTGGGTGTTTTTGGTCACAGGTCAAAAGTTCATGCAGCCTTGCCCCTAACCTAAAAACAAGAAATGATTTTGATCAGAATGCTAGGAATAATGACTGGATTACAGAATTTTTACTGTATTCACATATTTTGCTGGGAGAAATAATTTATTTCACACATTTATCCATTTAAAAATGACAGTAGGAATGAATATTAAAGTACCACTTATTCTTGCTGCCTTCAACACGGGAAATTAAAAGGACTCCACACACAATCAGTTTATCACTAACAGCTCACATGTTTATCTGGAGTACTTTCTGATGCTTTGTAATTCTTGACTATTTAGGGGAAAGGAAAAAAAAAACCAAGAAGGGACAAATTCTTCATGTTTTATTACTATACTGGAAGATGGAGAAAGCAAATAACCACATTCAAACTAAGACTTTAAGAAGTATCATTATTTGTCTCTAAGGTCACTTTTCAGTTTACTTATTGGGTGCTGCCTCCCACTCAGCCCTACCCCAGACCTCCCTGGGGTAACTGTGACAGCCCCTGTCTCTCCTGACCTAGAGGGGCCCAGAGATTCTGGCAAGTGTGTTTGTTGTAATGACTGGAAACACCATGGGCATTTTGTGGGTGAGGTCAAGGGACCCTGGGCATCCTGCAATGTGAAGGCCAGTTCTGCAAAGCCTTGTCTTGCTCAGAATGTCAAAATCTGCCTGGCTGAGGATCACAGTAACTGGTGTGCTTATGGTCAGTGATGGTTTCACAGAAAGAGCACTGTGTAGACTCACTCCCAAAATGTGACTCCAAGCTGAATGATGCTGGTCCTCAGAATGCTGCTCTCATTCTCTGTCACTGCCATCCAGGAACAATGTGGAAAAAAAGTCAACTTGGCTTAGAACTGAAAAAATATTCCCTTCCCTGTAGCTACTGCTGGATTCCTGTAATTTTATTAAAAGCAAAATTGCCCGAGGTGGAGAACAACAGAGATCCAGATGTAGAAACATTTCTCTGTAGGAACCAGGCTCCTTGTTCCCTGAAGAAAATCTTTTTCAATACTGCTAAAACCTACTTCTACAAACAGTGAGTCCCCAACTCATGAATGAGGTCATCTCGGGAGACCTGACCATAAGTTGGATTTCATGTGTAAGCCGCTAGAGTGAGTCTTTTACAGCGTATGCCTGCGAAAACTTGCAAGTTGATTGTTCTTAAGTCAGGACTGACTGTGCCTGCCACAGATCCACCCCAAACTGTGTATCTTCTGGTGAAATTTATTTTAAAATGTGCCACTTTGTGAGTTATTTCTCTGCTCAACTGACTGTTTCCAGGCAGTTTTCAATTAATCATTAATCTTAATTTCTATTGAATGATTAGTTTTTATTCCATCTTTAATTACAAAAGCGAGAAAGCCATTTCAGAATGGTTACCATGCCAGGGCTGTACATGCTTCCTACCACACATCTGCTCTTTGCAAATACGAGTTATACTTTTTCAAAGACCTTGGATGTGCTGTCCTCCTCCATTCGGGTCTAGCAGATGGACAGGTATCAGAGCCATCACCCAAGACCCACACTTACAGACGTGGGTGATCTGGACTGGGATCTGCAATGCGGCCATGGGGCTGGGGGGCACGGCTGTGTTCTCTTCCAAGCGGGCCACTCGGATCTGAACGTGCTGAACACTGGAACTGGAATTACTGTTGGCAACTCCAGGTCCTGACTTATTCTCCAGCAGCGCTGGGTTGTTTTTTTGGTTCTCATGTAACTGTTTCAGACCTTTTATTAAGACTGTAGGGAGATGGGGAGACAAAAAGAACACTGACTCTATGACACCACCATGAAGCAACAGGGAGGTGGAGGGTGGGTTAAGAAAGGGAAGTATTGGGAATGATTGTATACTGGACGTGAGAATTTATCAAAACAACAGTAGAATTGTTAAAACCATAACCTGTCCTGAAACCTAGGAAACATTATGTATCACAACAGATTTTTAAAAACTTTTCTGGGAGGGCTGAGGTCTTGCTACATTGCCCAGGCTGGTCTCAATCTTACGAGCTCAAAGGATCCTCTAGCCCTGAGTCACTGAAGCATACTGGCAAACCTTTTTCCCATTTCATAAACTGTCTGTTCACCATTTGTTGTTCCCATTTCATAAATTGTGTGTGTAGCAGCTTTTTAATTCCATTAGTTGATTCTTGCTATTATTTCTTATAGTTGGGAGTTCTGTTCAGAACATCCTTGTGTACACCTGTGACTTCAAGTTTTACCTATTTTATCTTCCAGCAGGTTAAGTGTTTCTGATTTAACATTTAGATCTTTGAACCATTTTAATTTTAGGTCAGTACAAGGTGAGAGATACAGGTCTATCTTCAATCTGCTACATGTGCAAAGTCAGTTTTCCCAGCACTGTTTGCTACAGAGGCTGTCTTTCCTCCAGTATATTTTTTTGGTCTCTGTCCAAGATCAGGTGGCTGAATGTGGCTAGGGTTGTCTCTGGGTCCTCTGTTCCACTGATCAGTTTTTGTGCCAATACCATGCTGTTTTTGTCACCATTGCTCTGTAGTATGACTTGAAGTGAGGTTCTGTGATGCCTTCTGCTTTGTTGCCCAGGATTGTTTTTGCCATTCTGGACTTTTTCTTGTTCCTATGGAATTTTAGGCTTGTTTTCTCCAGTTTTGTGAGGAATGCTATTGGTATTTTGATCAGAACTGCATTAAATCTGTGGATCAATCCTGGAAGTATGTCTGTTTCAACAGTATTGGTCCTGCCTCTCCAGGAACAAGAGCTATGTATTTTCTGATGTCATCTTTGTTCTACTTTTACTAGAGTACTATAGTTTTTGTGGTAAAGGCCTTTTACTTCCTTAGGTTAATTCCTAAGTATTTAATTTTTCTTGATACTATTTGAATAGAACCAGTTTCCTAATTTATTTCTTGGTGAGCTACAATTGGTGTACAGGGGCACTTGATTTTTTGTGTACTGGGTTTGTATCCTGCTATGCTACACAATTTGCTATTAATTGTAGGAATCTCTTTGTGGAATTTTTTGGGTCTTCTATGTAAAGGATCATGTCATCTGCAAATAATAATCTGACTTCTTACTTTCCTACATGTCCCTTTTATTTTTTTCTTTTGCTTGATTGATCTGGCTTGATTTTCATACATGCTGAACAAGGGTGGTAACAGTGGGCAACCCTGTCTTTTCCTTGATTTTGGAGGGAATGTTTTCAGCTTCTCCCCATTTAATATGTTAGGTCCTGGTGTGTCATAAATGGCTTTTATCAGGTCCTTCTATTCCTGTTTTCTTCAGGGCTTTTATCATGAATGATTCTGGATTTTGTCAAAACTTTTTGCTCAGTCTATTGATAGTATCATGTGGTTTTTGACCTTGCTTCACTTTTTATAATTCATTACACTACTGATTTGCATAAGTTGAACCATCCTTGAGTCCTAGGATGCAACCTATTTGGATGAATCATTCTTTTGATGATCAATTACATTTCACTTGCCAACATATTACTGAGAACTTGCACATCTAAGGACGCTGGCCTGCAATTTTCTTTTCCAGTTGGGTCTTTATTTGGTTTTGGGATCAGAGTGATGCTGACTTTCAGGAATGAGTTTGGGTGTACTCTTTCTCTTTCAATTACATTAAGGAGTTTGAACAGTATTAGTGTTATCTCCCCAAAGGTCTTGTAAGTTCAGCAGTGAATCCAGGACCACCTGGTCCTGGGCTTTTCCCAGATGTTAGTTTTTTTTATTACTGCAATTTTATCGTTCATTATTGGATTGTTCAGAATTTTTATGTCTTCTTAGTTCAATTTTGGTAATTCATGTTTTCATCAGGTGAAAATTCCTTAGCATTTAAAGTTTTCTTTGGAAAAATGAAAATGGGAGTTATAAAGAGGAATGAATTTAATAACCTAATTAAACAGACTATTCAACTTAATTTAGTGCCTACAAAACAGGCAATGGAATGTGAGGTATGCTGTTTCACTTCAAGCAAACAAGTTTCAAATCTCTAGATTTACCTAATATATGAAATTAGAAATTTACGAGTCTTTATGCCACAAGTTTATCATGTATTTTCCCTAACAAGCCCAGTTAAGACATTTAGAAGTATACAACTCATGAAAAGGTTGATTTAAATTTAAATTTTGAGAAATCTCAGTACAAACTTAAAATTTATTTCCTCTTCATACTTTATGTAGAAGAACAAGAATGTGTGGGGATGTATCTGTTTTCAGCTTACAAGCCTTGAGAATTAAGAATCATATTGACTCTTCTTTAAGGAAGAAAGACAACTACTCAAGAGATAAAGTGTGTTAAGTGGAAACTAGCTCTGACATTTCTTTAGACAGAGAACTGTAACACCTAAGGTGTAAACATGGTAATCAAGGGAAGGACTTAAAGTAATACATTACCAGGGAATGAAACATCCTTATGGTTTGCAATCTGCCTTTTGATGGTCCACCATTTACTTCGAAGCCACTGTGGTGAACGGACACTGCTCCATCCCTCTGCTAACAGATCCCAGTTTATGTCATTTTCATCAGCTACATCAAGCTCTGCTACCCTACAGGTTCAAAACAAGCACATGTTAGACAGTACACTTGTTTTTCCATGAGAGCCCTCCTCTGCCTAAATGGTGGTAGCACTGGTGATAAAGGGCATGGCAGATAAAGCAAACAAGCTATTAATGTAGCCTGGGCACAGGGAAAGGACTCCACAAGCACAGATCTGTGATCAGAGCCAATGGCTAAGAAATCCAATCAGCACAGCCTCTGGTTCAAGCTATAACCAGTGGGTAAATGAGCAGAAGCAGATGAAGCACAGCAAAGGAAAGGGAGCAGGCTAAAAGACCACACTGCATAAGGAAAACTAAGTCGTACACTGTCCCAAGGTATTTCTTAGAGCAGCCTTCACTAAGTTATTCTTTAGAGCTGAGCTTTTCCATTTATAAAACAACAGTGTTTAGCAATGCACTATTTATAAAGATGACTAGTGTAATAAAAAAATGCTATTAACAAAATTCAAAACAAAATAGTAAGATAAAAACACAAAAACAGCACCAACCAAAAAACCACCAGTGACAGTAGAACTAACTGAGGTTTTAACTCACTCATTTTTTAGTTTTAACTCTGATGGTTTTGGTTTTCAGCAGGGACACAATGACAAGTCTCTTACTTCAATGTCTTAAGTATCTTCTTGATGGTATTTTTTTGCTCACTTTGGCTGCTAAGTCTAATTTTTAAAAATCTTGGGATTCTCTTAATACCCTTCCTGAATGTGTGTGAGGCAGGAGTGTTTGACCCGGTCGTGTGCAGGTGGTTAACTGCGGCCTGGCCCCCGTGGCAGGCTCAGCATGGCGGGCGGCCAAGGATTGAAGGGCATGGAGACTGAACAGCCCTCACCCTGACACGGCCCCGCGGGGAGGCGGAGGCACGTGGGTGGACAGTGGAAGCCGCACTGCCGCTGCCTGTGCCATACCTGGTCTGTGGACACAGAGGACTTCAGTCTCCACGCCTTCAATCTGGTACTTTGCCCGGGTACTAAATCCACTAAAAAAGGAACAAACACAAAACAAAAAAGAGCTCAATGTGAAATACTGAGGGTCTTACACAGTGGCTCTCTTACGGAAAGGGTGCTTTCAGACATGATACATTCAGGAAACCAACAGGACTGTCAACTAGACACACAAGAACAAGTGGCCCAGAGAGCTCAGCACACACCTGAGGATGAGATTGATCTCGTCTTCTTTGGTCCATTCCGTGCCCCCACTCTGCTTCCAGTTCAGGTAGTTGAGCCACTTGGAGCGACACTGCTTCTCTGAGCGGGTACCCACCCGCTCTGCCACTGCAGCCCAGGACACACCCTGCGTGACAGTGTCACCAGGCTCAGTGCTCGTCAGTTCATGAACCACCTCAGCAAGTCTCTTCTCCTCCTCTTCAGTCCACTTCCCTGAAAGAAGGAGATTGCCAGATGCCTCCTGGCCTTCTCTTCCTACAGACCTGACTTGGCCTGTATGGACACAGTGGAGCCAAGAGCTGTACTGGGGGCCACATGAATCCACTAAGCCAGTAAGCTAAATGTCTGGTAGAGGCCTCTGCACAGCAGAAACAGGGAATCTAAATGGCTTTTTAAGGAAAGAGAGACCACGCTAAATATAACTACAAAGAACAACGTACTCTCAAATCATACCAAGAGCTTCAGTATACAATATGGGAAGAGCTCCACCACTGGCTTTGGGGACGTGGCGACCCCTACTGAGTCTTCCTGCCTTGCAGAAATGGAGTATGTTCAACAGGTCTTTCCTTCCTTACAGGAAGGAGCCAGGAGGGCAACTGAGGTGATGCCTAAAGACACCCACGTTTTAGTCAAAACTCAGAATATTTTCTCTTTGCACTATCCCAATTCTAGTCACTTTGAGCAAATATCATAGTCTGATGTTAGTGTTTATATATGTTTTTATTCCTCCTCCTTTTAAACCTGTTCCCCTTGGTCTTTTCCCTTTAAATTATGCCCAAGCAGAAAAATTTGTTTAAAAACCTCCTTCTGATTTATATTTAGTTATTACAGCTAAAATCCCCAAAATCTCCAAAAGGTTTTGTTCCTGCTTCACTGAAAAAGTATCTACTAAATGTTTATTACACACGGGCAAAGTTCTACACACTGGGGGAAGATTCAAGGACAAGCCCTGCTTTTCTGTCAAGCATGCTATGAAAGGAAGCAGAAACCCTGAAGTGTTTCTTTGGAAAGAAACAAGAAAGCTCCTTGTCCCAGCATGCAGGGACAGTGCACAACATCAGGAAGTGGGACGGGGTCCTCCAAATCATGCTGACAAGAACTCTGCACTCAGAGCGCAGCACACATGCTTTTGGGGGCCTCGCCCTGAATGTGCAGCTGCCATCCCCAGTTTGCAGACTCAGCCAGCCACACAGAATGACAGAGTCGGCACACCGGTGTTCTCAGGCCTTGCAGAGCCAGCAGAGCTAGAGGAGACAAGAGGGAAGCAGTCTTGACTTCACTACATTGGGGTAGGGATAAAAATTTAGCACCCTAGAAGAATAGCTGCTCTTGGGAATGAACACAAGTTGTGAACCCTCCAGAGAACAGCAGGGTGAAAGAAACAGGATAGCATCTATTCTAACCTCTGCTTTACAGAGGAAGCAAGGCTTAGCAAGGCTGCATGACAGTGGGAGCATCAAAAGAAACACTGCTGCTGTTGCAGAGGCTGGGTGAAGGCCATCACTGGGCATTTGTGAACTGTGATGGACTAAGCTACGTCAAATCCCCCACTGTGAGCATGTGAGTTGCCAACTTTTAAACGTGTACAGATAAGACTCGTTGGCTTACCAGTGACTTTTCCAGAATGGAACTCGTTCATCCACTGGGGACTTACTGTACCAATAATCATGTATTTTTTAGGATGGAAAAACATACTTCAAGTTTGAGATAAGCAGAAACACAAACCTTTGAACATTGCTTCTTTCTAATTTGGACTTGCCCACGTTTCAAGTTTCTCATAGATATGAGCTGACAAACTGTCAGGAGTGTAAGTTCAGTGAGTGAGTCTGAATTAAAATTATTTCCTATTTATATAACACGAAACTATTTTCCCAACTGGGACAAAACCAAACTATGCTCCCCCCAAGGCCACTGAAACCAGAGACTCTGCTGTGTGAACAATAAAGCAGACACTAGCCTTCCCCATCGGTTAAGCTGAAAAAGATAGTGGGCAACCATGTCTGAACTGTAGTGCATGGCAGTTCCGTCCCCCAGGACAGGAAGGAGGCAGCCTCTGAGGGCCAAGAGCTTGGGTGGCGCCTGCAGCTGCGGCTGCGCACGGTACCTGTGTTGCAAGTGTCCTTCATCAGCCGGCACCGGTCTTTGACGGAAGATGCGCTTCTTCCCAGCACCGCCCCTATTGTTGCCCAGTCATTGCCGTGCTTTATCCGGAGCCTAGAACAAGAGTCTGCCAATCAGCATTTGGTTCAACTGTTTTCTCCCTCTCAATTTCATCATTTATTCTTCATTCTTCTTCTTCCCACTTGACTGGTTTGGAAGTTGTGGGCAGCAATACTTTGAGAGCCAAAGTTTGAAAGTGTGGCCTTTTATTGGGGTCCACAGTTGTCTGTGGGTGAAAAAAAACAGGCAGCAATTGCCCTTTTCCTGGTCAGAGAAGAAATAAGTAACTTGGATATGTGTTCAAAAAGAGCAAATTTTCCTCAGATTACTGACACTATCTCCCAGGTGAGCCCCACACTTCCCTTTGAACAGACACCTAAGAGCTCTTTGTGTCACCAACAGGATCCACTCTCTATCTTTCTCACAACCCATACCACACATGAAACCTCCTTTATGACCCTGCCTCGGTGGAGCAGAACTGCACTTCCCTATGAGGAGAGAAGTGGAGACACACAGCCCTAACAAGGCTGAGTTGGCCCCACTTTAAACTAGGCCCCAAGTAGAATGACCCTTGTTTTGATCTTGGTATACAAATGCCCCAGATTCAATTGTCAGGCACCAAAATCAGCATCTAATCTCTCCAGCACCTGTTAGTGGCCAGAAGAAGCATGTAGGGACTGACAGCAGAAGACAACATAGCCACTCCTGTGTGGACCTAGATCTGATAACCAAGTTTACTGGCAGGGCTAATTTACTCATTCGCCAAAAACTTCTTCTAATTTCCAGGTTAAAATGTCTAAAAACATAAGACAAAAAGCAAACAGTAAGAATAAATGAAAACAAAATTTACAACTTACTCCTTCAGCTTCTCAATTTCTTCAGGTGTATACCTAGAAATGCAGAGAAATTTTTAAAAAATCAGTTAAGCCTTAATAAAAATCAGGATTTCATTTAGGGAGCTAAATGTTAATAAGTACACATAAAGTAACTCATTTTAAGTGAAACACTAAAATGCTTCTATTTTCTTAATTAAAAATAGCAACCACTTTTAGTTACAGTAAAATTAAGTACTGTACAATTTCCTTTAGGAACATTTAACATTTAAAACATTTATTTGTTCTCTGCTGCCTCTTTCTTTACTTAATGGTTTTAGGCACTCTGAAATTATAATTATTCCAAACTTACATCTTTTGTAAAATATAGGTAAAAAAAAAATCTATGGAAAATTCTCTTAAAGCAATGAAAAAGTTAAAATTCTCATTTCCTGTTGCCAGATGTATACATCTGATATACTCTTGGCTCTTTATTTCAACACAGTAATGAAAGATTTTCTAAAAATGTCATTTAAAAATTAGGAAAGACTGTTCATTTTTAAAATTTTTTTGAGACAGGGTCTCACTGTTGAGTTCAGGTTGGCCTCGAACTCGTAAGCCTCCTTCCTTCCTCAGCTTCCTGTGTGAGACTACAGGTCTATGCAAGCACACCTAGCCTATTGCTCATTTTTTAAGCACCTGCATAATATATGGGAGGTTTATGAAAAGTTAACAAAGTGATTCCTGTTCCACTGTTAAAATATTTCTTCTTTGCTACTGTGGTAAAACTTATTTACTTCAACTTGGAAATGCACTCATTAGCAGGCTGCTGAAAGCTGGAGGGAAAGCAGTGGAATGTACTAAGCCATACTGCTGCCATCTAAAATTCCCAGAGAGACACATTAAAAGTATGTCAGTTCCACCACCTAATCATTACACTGAACTTAATGATGCCTTTGCATAAATGTTATCTATTATATAACTGAACTCCAAACATGCTTCCAGAAATGTATTTCTACTCTAGATTTATTTAAAAAAAAAAACACACACACACACACAGACCTAGTAAGGCTACCCTCTTAAAATAAACAAAAACTACTACTTGTGAATTCAGAGTCCTTTGAAAACTTCCAGCATATTTAACCACTACTGTGTTCTTTTATGTTCCTTATTTTGGAGCAGACTTTGGCATATTAAGTGCACCAAGTCTTCCATTTAATCTAGATAGGTGATTCAGACTAATTTCTAAAAGAGGTCTTTTTTGTAATAAGGTTTCAGCATATTCTCAACATAGACCTGGAGAGTAAATGTAACAGTACAAACTCATATTGTCTCCAGGTAGGCCTTAATTATACCTGAACTTAAAAACATGACAGTTCTGTAAATATTTCCCTAACAAATGAAAACATGCAGCATTACAAGCTTTCATACTTTCCCACATGGTTTCTGTCATCATACATGCGAAGCACTCTTCTATAAACTGCAAACAAAGGCCGGTTCAGACCCCATGCTATAGTCCTGTAGAAATCTTTTCTTTCGTCTTTTGACATCTCAAAGATGATTTCTGTAGCATCTTTTATTCCGCGTGCCTAAATGGGTTACATTTCTTTGATTTAGGGATTTCTGATAAAATACATGTGGATATACTATGTTTTTAAAACTTGTTTTAATGTTAACGGTCATCAATTACACTTAGCTAAAGAATATATTGCTAATAAAGTCAAATGTAAACATTAAAATGTTGCAACAATAAAATGACACAGGCTTCAAAACCAAATCATATTAAATTCAATTTGTTCTTTCCTTCTAAAAACATGAAAAAACTAAAGAAAGAAAATCATAAGAGTAAAACTAATTGAACTGGAAATTAAAGTACTGAAAGGATCAATGAATCTAGAAATTGGTTCCTTCAAAAGATACATTAAGATTAAAATTCAACTGATAAACTTCTAATAAAAATTTTTAAAAAGGCAAATATCAGGAATAAAAAAACTTGGAGCCTAAATAGACATTACAGGAATTAGAGAATAAAAGAACATTATGAACAATTTTAAACAAGTAAAATGAATCAATTTCTAGAAAAAAGCCAACTTACCAAAGCTGACAATGTAAAAGAAAATCAAATAGCCACAGACTAAGAAGAAAGTTCAATCAGTTATTAATAATCTTCCCACATGAAAACACTAAGTCTAGTGACACCATAAACTAAATTCTACCAAACAGACACAGAACTCTGGTCTGAAACTATTCTCAAGTAACAAAAGAAACTAGGGATATTTCATTGATTACTATCAGGCCAGTACAAGCTCAGCAGCAAAACCAGATGAGGACAGTTCCAGAAAAGAATTTTTAGGCCATGTGCAATCACTAACACAGATCCCAACTCCTAATGTTATACAGCACAGCACATCAAATGCAGCAATATACAAAAAGTTATGCATCAATACGAAAATGACTTTATCCCAGGAATAAGTTTGTGTTAAATTCAGAAAAATTATTAATGTAATTAATCACATCAGTACACTTATAGAGAAAGTAAAAATCTCAAGAGGTGGAAAAAGCATCCACAAAATTCAGTGTTCATACATGAGAAAACTCAGCAAATCAGAATATGCTATTAAATCAATTACTGAAAAATATAAAGATTGGAAAAGAAACATTTGTAGATAATATATATAGAAACCTGATAATCTATATAAAATTGATTTTAAAAGGCACTTTAGCAAGATTGCAAGATACAAAAATCTATACAGTATCATCATTTGCATTTCTATAAAAAGTTTATAAAATATTTTTTAAAGTTCTCATTTACAACAGCAACAAAATTAAAGGCACCATGAGTAAATTTTAGGCATGCTATGAAGTTGTTTTATGGAGAATATAACACTGATAGAATAATATTAAAGAGGAACTGGTGAAAATGGAGTTATACCATATTCTTCAACAGGAAAAGAATACTGTAAAGATGTTAATTCCTCCAAATTGATATACAGGTTCTATGTAATCCCAATAAAAATGATGTAAGAATTTTTTATCCTCTGCAAGCTGATGCTAAACTTAGAAGAGTAAAAGGCCCCAAAAGGAGCTAAGATCTCAATGAAATGCCCCAGGAAATGTAGGAACTTGTGGGTGTTCGTTTTCTGCAGTGCTGGGGACAGAACCCCAGGTGCTCCATAAGGAGCTAGACATACACTTCACCACTGAGCTGCATTGCAGCACTGATACTGAGATCGAGACTTCTGAAGACAATAGCATAGTAGTACACAGATAACAAGCAGAAGCTAGAAACAAATTAGAAAGCCTCAAAAAAATTTTGTAGAACCTTCAGTCAGGACAGAACAGACATGGTAGACTGGAAAAAGGACTGACCCTCCACAGCAATGCCAGGATATGGTCATCCACATTAAAAAAGAGAAGATGCCAAAGGCTTAATACTCATAAGAGGAAAAGTCAGCATGAAAGGCAGGAAAGTTACAAAGTGTGAAAAATTATAAAACTTTCATAAGACAACACATGAAAATGTCTTTATGCTTTTCACATGAGAAGATATTTTAAGAACACAAAACAACAAAGTAAACAAATCATAAACTTAATATCAAAATTGGGAAATCACTAAATTGTTGTATACTAACGAATAAAGTTAGTATGCAACATACATTAAAAATGTCTAAAGAAAAAGAGAGCTTCATAAGAAAACTACTAAAAGAAAGTCTTGGCCATTCATGGGTTAGGGGGTAGAAAGAACAAAGCCACACCAGCAAGCAAGCCCAGTCTGGGAACCAGTGCCACACATAGGCTGCCGCCAGAATGGAACAAAGGGACCCCAGCCTCTCCCTGCAAGCCAGCACCATTCGTGGACTAGGGGTAGAGAGAACAAAGCCACACCAGCAAGCAAACCATCTGGGAACCAGTGCCATGCGTGGGCTGCCACTGGACTGGAACAGACAGACCCTGGTCCCTTCCAGCATGCAGGCTAGCAAACAAGAAGTTACAACTCCAAACCCCTGTCCCATTCCCATCATAGGCGACAGGCTTATCCATAGAAACAGGCTGTGATGATAGCTATGGAGGTGAAATACAATTGGATGCCTGTGATGCTCTGGTGTTCAACTGACATCACAGGTCTAGGGCCAGTGGTCTGATCATGGGTTCAGAGGATAGTGACTGTGACATCTAGGGGGGATCTCCTTTTGAGGGCTGCAGCCATTGTTGATTCCCTATGGTCTTGTTTTGGAACTCCTATATTGTTTCCATTGTTTTGTTGGGTTGGGTTTTATTCTCTTTTGTTTTGTTGGATTGTGTCAAATCTGATGGCAGGAACAGCTATTTCAAAGATAGCAAGATATATTATGGTAGCAATTTTGGATTTACTATAGGCTTATCTTGAAGACCTTTATTGCATTCATTGTTTTGTTTTTGTTGTTTCTGTTCTATTCTATTCTGTTTGATTTTTACTGTCCAAAGTTATCTGCAGCTATTTTGAAGACATCAAAAGGCATTATGGTAACTATTGTTGATTTTGTAATGTTTTGAAGTCCTGTATCTTTTACATTGGTTTGTTTTGATTAGTTTTATTGTTTTATCCTCTTTAAAATAAAAGAGAGAAAAGTCTTCCAAGATGAATTTTAGAAAGAATTTCAAAAAAGAAATACAAATAGCCAAGTAAGCATATAAAAATGTTATTATACATGTTATCAATCCTCCAAAAAATATAATTATGTATTGCAAACATATACCATAAAAATATTATCAGAAAGTTTCTAAATTTTAGAATCTTTTCTTAAATTTTCATTTATTTGGCTTCAAAGAACTGTGCTGAAAGATGACTGTGAGATGAGAAACTCTTTTCACAACCACTTTTTGTTTGTGGCAGTTATTTTCACTTATCCTTTAAATATAGAGTATATACATGATATTTAATTAGATCTAAAGTTTAAAAACTGCACTTTTAGAAGAGCATCACAAAATAAAATGCATGGTCAAAAATGAAAATCAAGTGACCTTTCCCAAGGTCAGTATAGCTTCCACATGTTTTCTAGCTCTGCCCACACTGACCACTCTTCCAGTCTCCTAGGATGAAAGTTCTGGAGTTCCTTCCCACACCAGTTACCAGCTTCCCAAGGGAATGACTGGGTGCTCCTCCTGCCTTTCCTGCTGACTAGGATTATGCTGCTGCAGTCATCTGTATCCTGCCCCTTCTTGGTCTCTCAAAGGTTTTGATCTTAGTCATACCCCTCTACTGGACCAATAAACTGGGAGTTCCTTGGACGTCACTGAAGCTCCTAGATAAGAAACCGTCTCAATTCCCCAAATCCAGGACTGCTGTTTTCTACCATGTCACCTAAAAACCACAATATTTTGCAGCTTTTAAAGCATGTGTGCTGGGTCGATAGCTTTTAATATATTTCTGGATATATTTTCACTGTTCACCATTTTTGTTTCTTTGTAAAACAATAAACCTGGTGGAAGAACGTTCAAATAAAAATAAAAATTTTAAACAATAAAGTTTACAAAGCTTAAGTTTGGAAAGGCTGTAGTTAAACATCAAACCTGAGAAGGGGGCCGTGGTAGGCAGCATCATACACATATCAAACACTAAGGCGAATAGTAAAAAAAATACCACACCCCCTTCTCAAACAATGCCTACTCTACATCCAGACGTTGCTGTGCAGTCTAGTGTCACCATGAAATAGACAGGAAGTCTCTGCAAAAAACTTCGGGAGAAAATGATGGATATATCCCCTGCTGGCCTCACCTAAGCCACCAGGTTTTCTTCACATTTTAAACTCCTGTTCCTGTCAGATACAGTCCTACATTCTCTGGCCCAGGCTTAAGAGGCCATGTTTCTAGAGGCTATGCATCTTGTGTTGTCTTAGAGGAGTCGGGGGGAGGGGGCGTGTAGGGGGTTTTGCTCTCTGGCTCTGGGTGTTGCTCAGCTCTTACACATGCTGTGCCCTCTGGTCAGTCCTCTCTCGTCCAAGTTCGGTCCCCAAGACCAACTCCAACCCTTGTCCTTTCAAAGCAAACCTCCCACCCCGCAGCTGTTCCAACCCCGTCTGACTCAGGCAGTGCAACTCAGCCAGAAAGCCTTGTTTCATTCTTCACCTGACTTCAAACAGACTGTAAGCTTTGCAAAAGCCTACAGGTGTTAAAGAAATTCTTGTCTCCAGTGCCTGAAAGTACTGTGCTCAAAGCACATTTAACAAGAGAATTATACTGGCAAGAAAGAAGCCTGAATATAAGTATGAACAAAAACTTCTAGAAAAGGACTCATGATATAAGTTCAAAGAACATGCATACCTTAGGTTTTATTTATTTGGTTTTTTGAGACAGGGTCTTGCTATGTAGTTCAGACTGGCCTTGAACTCACTATGTAGCCCAGGCTGGCCTCAAACTCATGATCCTCCTGCCTCAGCCTCCCAAGTCCTTAAAGGTGTGGGGCACTGTGGCTGGCACCTCAGATGTTAGATAATATAAATTAACTTATAGCCTGCTTGAAAAGACAACAAAGCAAAAGATACTGAGACAACTACACTATCATCATGTACTTTAGGGTTATTAAACCATAACTATTAATACATCACCGTTATAAAAATCAAGACAAGCTCTGATTAAGCACATATAATAATGCCTGTGTATTTTGCAATTGCCAGTAAAAAAAAATTAATGAAAAATAAAAATATATCATAGGTACCTTTAGATAACGTTCAATATTATTCATCAAAATATCAATTTCTTCCTTGGACCACATCCCCTGCTTCCATTTATGTCCTTTAAAAGAAAACAAATAATATTATAAAAAAAAATGTTACTCCTCAAGAAGAATAAAATACTAAAGATTTGCTTTGTGATTATCAGTTGAAATACAATGTAGTTAATTTAACTTCTCATCCATCTGAAATCTGAAAAATCCTCAGGTAATATTGTTTCTGCAACCTCTGGTTTTTAAGAACTATATTCAACCCTACTGAGTAAAGATAATAGTATTAAAAAAACATTACTTTCTTTTATACTTTCAAATAATAAAACTGCTAACAAAAGACATAAATACACAAAGTTACTTATGCTAAAAATATTTTGAGAAATTTCTCCAATACAAAATAAATTTTAGCTGGGAATAGCAGCACATATCTATAATCCCAGCTACTGGGGAGCCTGAGGAAGGAGGACTGCAAGTTCAAGGTCAGCCTGGGCAACTCAGTGAAAGCTTGTCTCACATTTTTTTTTTTTTACAAAAAAGGAAGTTTTACAGGTAAAAGAGCATGTATAAAAGATTCTAGGGTAAGATAAACAGAAGACACTGCACACTGAGTGAATAATGTATTCCCAGAGCATTTTCTGAGAATAACCAACCTGCTCGCTTTGGTGTCCCCCTCAAGTAGCTTATCCACCATGCTTGCTGTTTTGTACCTCCCTAGCTACTCTTTTCAGTTTAGCAGCACTATGTAGTAAGCACTCTATTTTAAGCTTCTAAGATGCTTTCAGACCAAACTAGCAGACCTTTGAAAAGGTCTGACTTCTAACTCTCATAAGTAATAACTGTATAGTCTTTTAAAGGCCACCTCCATCCATCTGTTCAATTTCCTCCCCTCCCTCTTTTTTCTGGGGTACTGAGGATTAAACCTAGGGCTTTTGCACTGAATTACACCTCCCAACCTTTATTATTCTGAGACAGGGTCTCCCTAAGTCGCTGAGTTGCTCAAGCTGGGCTTGAACTTTAGATCCTCCTGCCTCAATCTCCCAAAGTGCTAAAAGCACAGATGTGTGCCACCCCACCTGGTTATTTGTTCAAAGTTTAACCAAACAAAATCTACTTTGTATTAGAAAGAAAAAAAAAAAAAAGACAAATATTAGTGTCTGAGCTTACTTCAAAGCCCCTCAGGGTAAAGTTTAATTAGAGAACTACAGATACTGTCCCTACTTAAGCACAGTGAGGAAGGCCCAACTCTGAGCTCTCTTTTCTCCACTTTTCCCTACTAGGCACTACACTTCCTGAAGCACCATACCTTTGTTAGTTAGAGAATCTTTATCTTCTTTAGTTGTAAACCATGCTTGGCTAACTGCCGAAACTTCCTCATTACCCAAAGGAGATATTTCATCTAGTTGCTCATTCTGTAAAATCTTGAAAAGTATAAAAAGAATTAAAACACAAATCTGCTTCATCTTCATTCATAATGCTAAACATAATAAAACCATATATTAATATGGAATTCATTTTTTAGATACAGTAAAAATACACTTAATTTACAAAATACAAAATATTCCTTGCTTTATTATAGTAGCACAAAGACAATATTATTGGCATTAACATAATATGGCCTTTAGTAAGCAAAAACTGTATTAGTGGCTTCCATTTTTTATATGGGCCAACCTTGAGTTAGTATTTAAATCAATACAGAATATCCCAAAGATATTTGTGGATGTAGGTAACTTGAGCTTATTCATACAATTGTGATCAGCTCCAAATAGGAAATGAATATACTAGGACTGGGTATTACAACTGGTTAATGTCCTCATAGGTAGTTTGCTACCTAAATTATGCATGGTCACCTGTAATTTTCTTGCTAAATTTAAAGCACTCATGGGCTACATGACATTACTTTAGAACAGTATCTGTTTACTTCTCACTGGTAACATTGTTTTAACCCCCCTCTAGAGCTGATTCATAGTCTTACTAACATTCTCTTCCTCTCTTACAACTCTGTGGTACTCATGTTCATCACTGCTCCTGCAGCTCTAGCCACCTTCTGCACAGTCATCACTGGGCAGTACACAGGACAGACCTAATCTGCCAAGTTCTGCAGGGCAGAGCTGCTCTTAAAAGTAGAGTTGGCCTGATTTAATGGGAGCAATAGTTCAAATGAGGCAGCCTCCACAATGGTGCTACCACAACAGGTACAAGCCTAACCCAGACAAAGGAGGATAAGAGAAGAGCTTCACATCCCCTCCATTCAATTCAGTTTCTGCCCTGAATACAGTACTAAGCTAAACTCTGTCACTGGCTGTAGGTAAGTCCTGAGCAAGCCTGGGCTATGTGCCAACTAAACAGAACTGTACTTCTAACCTAAAGAAGTGGAACCCATCTTACTTGGAAACAGATAAGCTGTCAGTGAACAATCTATGCAAAAGAGAAGAAACACATCCCTACTGTTGCTTTTACACTTTTATACCTGGAACTATACACTGTATTTACAGAAGTGTGTTTAAATTTAACTAGAAATCACTGCAACAAGTCTAAAAAGTTTTCTAGTACTATATCCCTGTATCTGTTTTATAGTCTTAGGTTGTTTTTGTTTTTTAAAGATTTAGGCTTTTTATAAAGCTAAGAATTGAGACAAACTAGATGATATCTTCAAGTCCCTTGGACTCTGTCGATGATAATTTTTTAAAGATGTGACATAAGAATTACATTTGTAAAGGGCAAAATAGAGAACTATTAGGAGACTGTGATATAATACACATTTAAATTGTAATGTAGAAAATACAACTAGATGGTATTTTAAATCAATTGGATGAGTAAAATAACCAAATCACTTTCCAAAGTGTCTAAATATATAACAGAGTCCATTCCATGAACCTTAGGAGTAAGTCTGTCACACTGATTAACCATGTATATAACAGAGTCCATTCCATGAACCTTAGGAGTTAAGTCTGTCACACTGATTAACCATGACCTTTGGGTACTTACTGTCTTCTGCCTCAATTTCCTGATGACAAGGTACAGTTAATGCTCACAAAGTAGACTGATATCAGATAATTCAGACACAGATACGTACTATACTCAACACTGTCCATTACAAATGAGTTTATTGGGTAGAAAAAGAGACTTAGGTATGTCATACCTGTTGACACATAGTATAGATAATAAGTTGACAGTGTTTTGCCCAGTTTTTCACTACTGAATGTATGAATCTTAAATTTAAGACTTTAATATATTATAGCTTTTTAAATGAAATATTTGAAAGTTGCAGGATTTCATATATATAATATATACAGGGTTTAGAAATCTAAAAACAAATATTCAACCTACTCAAGCCCTCTTAAAACCACAAAGTATGGAATATACTTGGACTTTTTAATACCTTCTCATTTTTCAAGCTAGTCTCACAACTGGAATATAGTATAGTATATTAACTACTGAACTATGTCAAAAAGCTACAATTAGTTTATGACAAAAACTGTAGGAAGTAGACTTTTTCTAAATTTTTTAAACTATGCAGACTTTCAATATACAACCTAACATTAATATTAAACAAGTATTAGAGACTAGTCAAAGTTTATGCACTAAAATGGTAACAATAAGCCAAGAATAAGTTATAACTTATTCACTCTTCGACATTAGGCAACACAAAAGACAAAAACTTACAAATTAGGATTAATAATGTCACTATGGTTTTTTTGTCTTTTTGAGACAAGATTTCATTCTGTAGTTCAGGCTGGTCTTAAACTCACGATGATACTCCTGCCTCAGCCTCCCCAGTGCCGGGATTATAGGTATGTGCCACCACATCCAGCACTATTTAACTTTATAACAGGCCATTTGACTTGCATTTGAAACTAATTCCTTTTGAAACTGTGCTTCTGGAACTATTTTGAGGTTTATTATTGTAAAGGTTCTCAGTGTACACATGAGAGATGTCCTTACCCTTGATATGCTACATACCAGCTGGAAACTATTACACTTCCTAAAGTCACTGTGGTGCTTTAAAAAAGTTTTCTAATAGCTCTACTTCGAAAATATCTTAGTAAATATTTTACAACGAGATGAAGCAAAAGTGGTTAGGGTTAGTAAGCTACTAAAAATGAGAGGTACCATCAGCCAGAGATAAACTTGTAAGTAGTATAGATTTAAGCTTCAGACTACCTAGGAGAACAAAGAACTGATGACCTTTGGCAGAAGTAACTTAGCAAAGGTTCATCAGAAAAACTAAAGGAGCTGGCAAGGAAACTGTAAGGCTTGATTACCAGCCACCCTCTTGTCCGACAAGCACCAAAGGGAGAGCACCGCTGTGACTGCTGTGGAAAGACCACGTGACCCCACTGTGGTTTCCACAGACATGGACCATCCCACAGGGAACATATTAGAAAAGACCACCTCTGCTTACAACTCAACACTCCTGTGTGAGACAAAATCTGAGTGCAACGATGCGTGTCATCTCATTTTATGGCTGCTATTCTGTCAAAGCATGTTCTTATCATTTCATTACCTAAACAACGTGTGAAGGTTCTCCCTGGAAGCCGATGAAAAGGTGTACTATACCTGGATCTGTGTCACAGTTCCCTCAGAAATCTCATCATCTGCCACCTCTGTGGTCGCAGTCATGGTCACCTCAAAGCTCTGATCATTTTCTGAAACTTCAAGAAAAGAATAATTCAACTCAGAATGCCAAAAGGATTTAATTACTCTAAAAATATCCATGCAAGAAAATGTGACCTCTTTGTCAATACACATGTACATAACTCATTTGCCTAATATTGGACAATTTACACTAGCTTTCTCTCTGGGTGCTGGGGAGATGGCAGATAGCAAAACATAAACTGTCATCATGGAGCTTTTACTCTACTGGAGAAACACACAGATGAATAAAATACTATTCTTACTATAGTATATAGTGACTGTATGGTAAAAGAAAAAAAAAAAAGCAGGAAAAGTATCAGGGTGGGGCTGTTTACAAGTAAAGACAAGAGTCCAGGGAAGTGACTTGAGCAAAGCTCAAGGAGGAAAGCTGGTCATGCCAGGACTTTAAGGAGCTCCTTGGGAACCCAGCAGACTCTGAGACTCTGGGTGTGGTTGAGGTGCTTGTGAGCATGACCTCCACCAATGCTGCTGGAAAAGACAGCACAGGAGCAGAGGGCTATGTGGGTCTGGGAGGCCATGGCACAGACGCTGGCTTTAACTATGAGACAGGAAAGCCTTCGAGGTTCTGAATGGAGGAGTCGATTAAGCTGCCTTTACAGCACCCTGGCTGCTCTGGAGAAAGCAAGATGAGGGCAGAAGGGCAGACATGAAGTCAGTTATGAGCTAATACAATCATACAGGTAAGAGGTCAAGGCAGGGACTCAGGTACAGGGCTAGACACACAGTACTCTGATGGCAATACAGCCAGTGTGATGTGGGAGAAATGAGCTGTGATGGAGACTAAAGAGGCAAGGGTGACACTAAAGTTTTTCTTTTTATCTATACAAGTGGAAGAAATGAGCTACCACTGATGAGATAAGACTGCAGAATAAGCAAATAGAAGAATTCAGGAAATTTCAGTAACTCAGTTTTAAATATATTACTTTAGCTAGGTGTGGTGGTACATGCCTTCAAACCCAACACTCTGGGAAGCTAAGGCAGGAGAATTGCAAGATGGAACCTAACCTGGGGAACTTAGCAAGACCCTGTCTCAAAATGAAAAATAAAAACAAAGGGCAGGGACTGCAGATCAGTGCAAAAGTATTGGTCCAATCTCCAATACTGCATAACAAAACACACTCACAAGCACTTTGAGACATCTACCAAACATCTAGAACTTCAGAGAAGTATGAAGCTGGCTCCATTGTACAAACAGGTAGAGCAATGGACTTCTAACAGAGTCTAGCTGAAATAAATCTGGGAGTCATCCCTAAAGAGAATATTAAAACTGTAAGTTCAGATAACTCAGGAAATAAAAATCAAAGAAGGGAGTTTAAGAAGTCAATTCTGGGATACCCACATTTAGGGGTTTGGGCAACATGGTTAAGTCAGCATCTGAGACTATGGAATGACAGAAATATAAAAAGAAAACCAGAGAAACGTGTTCCCTAAAAGTCAGGTGACAAACGTTCAAGAAGAAGGAAATGATAAAATATTGTGAAAAGATACAGACAGATCAGACAAAGACCAAAAAGGGGGAAAAAAAACCCCCAAAAAACAGGGTTTAATCACAAGACAGTCGATAGTCTCTGGAGACCTGCAAAGTTTGGGTTAAGTGGTGAAGTTCTTTTCCCTAGAGTATATTTAAGGAGAAATGGAGGCAGGTATAGGTAATTTTTCAAGTCCTCTGCTTTAAACACAAAGAGAGAAAATGGATAGGAGGCAGCTCCTATCCATTTGTGTTAATGTGTTTAAAGAATGTGTTTAAAAGAAAAACACATTCATAGTACTGATGGGAGGGAACCAGGCAGAGTGAAAAGTTACTGATCCTGTAGAGAGAAGAACTACTGAACAATATCCCCCAGCAGGCAGAAAAGATGGAATCTGGTAACAGAAGGGCAGGCCATAGTTAGGGTGGCAATGAGCATGTACATACAGAGACAACTTTCTCCTTGCTTCACTTTTCTCAGTGAAGGAAAAAGGCTGTCAGCTGAAAGTGGAAAAGGTGAAGGAGGTAGCTATGACAAGTTTCAGGATGTGAGACACCAGTATCACTGAGGGAGAAGACACTAGAAGTGTAGTGTGACTTCAGGCAGCATAATGAGTCTGTGTGTCCTACTCTTCTAAAGTTCTTGTAAACTGGCTGTACAAGTCAAGTTCAATCCCAGTCAGTTCTGGGGGACAGCAAGGGAGAGGTTGGATGAAAAAAGGGGCACACATCTGGAGTGTACTGAAGAGGAAGTGAGCAAGAAAGATGAAGTAGCAGTAGGAAGACATTAAGTCTGAATGATCACAAAGGGATGCCTGTAACAGTATAGTAATAGCAGAGTGATACACGGAGAAGTGCATGGCCAAGGTGTCTCAAGAATCATCTAAATGAACACAATAATTTCAACACTAGGAAGAGAAAAAGGAGAAATGCTGCAATGCCCAATGACAATAAAGAAGTGGTTGAGTGAGAAACATAATTAACATGGGAAGTGAGTTGGGTGCAGACAGGACTTTTAAGACCCAGAGAGACAAATCATCTTATGAAGCATGTAGAAGAAACTTGCATATTGAAACTAAACCTGCATGTAAACCTTCAAAAATAATTTCACTGCTACAAAATCCAGCAATGAATGCTTTCTCAGTACTAGATGATGCTAACAGATGTAGCATTGCTTCTTTAAGCTGACATGCAGTAACTACATGTTCATGTGGTGCAGTGTGACCACCTGACATGCACTATGTACCCAACAACAAACACCAAACCCAACAGCATTTGTCTCCTCTGACATCCACTTCCCTGTGCTGGGGCCCCTCCAAACCCCCTCCCCTTGCTTCACAACATGCTTGACTGCCTTCATCTTCTCCAACCTTCCCACATTACTCCTTCTCAACCCCCAATAGCCACCAATCCACCTGCCACCTCCATTCACCCCACCCTACATGTCTGCATGTAACTTGCAACAGAACCCCCCACCATACATGCTGCATGTAACATGCAACAGAATTTGCAGTAACTGCTTTCTGTGCCCCAGCTGACTCCATCAAGACAACCTTCTCCAGCTCCATCCATGATTTTACAAATGACAAGGCTTTGTTCTTTCTAGGACTGAGTAAAATTCCTTTGTATATACATTTTCTTTGTGCAGGCATCCAAAGCATGGACAACTAGATTGACTCCAAAAGTGGGTACCGTGAACAGCACTGCAATGCACCAAGTGCAGGCACTGCTCCAATTCACAGGTCTCATTTCCCCATGAAACACTTTGGGCAAAGGCTCAAGTGGCACACAGCAGCTCTACTCCTTGATGCACCTCCAGTTTCCTCAGTGGCTGTACTAACTCACATCCCTATCAACAGGGTCCAAGAGCTTCCCCTTCTTGCATGCTTATCAGCATTCGTCTTTTGTCTTTTCCATTACAGCCATTCTAACTGGGCTGAGATATCTTGTTATTCATTATTAGGTTGTTTAGATTTTCTATGCCTTTATGGCTAATTTTCGTAGAATGTTACATACCCACACATATATCCATTTTCTAGGTTTCCCAACTTGTTGGCATATGACTGTAAATAATATAGTTGTTGCTAATGATCTCTGTCATTTTTTTAGTATGCTATCAGCTAAAACATCTTTTCATCTCTCAATTTGTCTGGATCTTCTCACTCTTTTCCTTGGCTCATCCACTTTGTAAATGCTTGTGAATTTTATCTTTTCAGAAAACCAGCTCTTTGTTTTGATCTTTTATATTGTCTTTTTAGTTTGCATTTATTTCTACTCTGATATTATTTCTTTCTAATTTTGGTTTGCATCTCTCTGCTGAATTTCTCTTTCAAATCATAAATTATTTTGCTACTTTTGTTGAGTTATCTGACTGTACTCTTCTATCTGGGTGAGCTTCCTCAAAAGTATCATTTTGAATTTTTCTAGGTGATATATCAGTGTCCTTCTCTTTGGGGTCAGTGCTAGAGAGCTCTTGTGTTCTTTGGAGGCATCCTGTGACCTTGGTTTTTGTTGTTTCCCTGTCCCTGTGTTAATACTTTAAATCTGGTGGAGGAGTCACCTCTGCCAATATTATACTTTTTCCTGGAGATGTGTCCCAGGGTGCTGGCTGAGTGTGACTTTGGCTGTGGTTCCAGGCAGGTACAGCAGCTTGTCTAGCTGAGCCCACAGGTGCCCCCACCGCCCAGGTCTCAGGGCTTGAGTGACTGGTCCCTATTGGATATAGCTCAGTTGAAGCTGGCTTGCCAGTGGCTCTGTACACAGGTACCATCACCTCCTGCAAGTGTGTGTTGCAGGACCAATCTGCTGGGCCTTGCTGACAGTGTGGCAGGTGTAAGTAACAGAAGCCAGATGCATGATGGCTTCTGACCACAGCACTCCAGCAAGTCCAAGAATTCTGGCACTGGGAACAGGGTGCCTGCTAGTGTCTAAGGCCAATGAACAACCAGGCTGCCCTGACAGGCACAGAGAAGCACACTTGCCAGTCTCTGAAGGCACATGGGACCTGCATGTGGCCTGTGGGGCAGACCTCAGGAGACAGAATGCCCACCTGCTTGCACAGGTGTGTGGCCCCCTTTCTACATGAGCTGAGGAAGTCTTGGGCCACCAAGCTACTTTCCAGTGTTGTTCCTTCAACTGACAGTGGGTGGGTAAGTAAACTTTATGCTTTAACGTAACTTTTTTGAAATAGAGAAACTTTCCTACGTTGATTTTTTTTTTTTAAACAAATCCAGAGAACATGTAAATACCTGGAACATACTTTTTAAAAAGTTCAGTCTTATTGCTAAGTATGAGTCTCCAGACTGTTCCATATGATCAAACAGCTCAGGTGCCTTTATGGTAATGTATCTGTTTTCACAGATAAATGACAAGTGTAAAGGAGTCTGCTTAATATCACAATAGTCTGAACATGTGATCATAAACAAGGTACTCTACTTTAACCAAATGAATCAACCAGTCTTAATTTGTACTGTGATAATCACTCAAAAATTCTATTTTGGAAAATATTCATATAGAAACATGTGCACAGCTAGGCAATCAAGTGCTTAAAATCACAACATAATAGCAGTCACATTAGGACAAAACTGAAAATACACATGAATTACCATTCGGAAAAATTCATTTAATTAGAACTATATTGTGCTAAAAAAGACAAACAAAAAACAATTATGTACCTGCCATACCTGGAAGTAATACTAACATTATCACTTTTCCAACTCTGTTTTTTACTAGATGAGGATGTCTCTCGCTGAGTGCTATGTGCAGTGTGGTTCTCCATGCTGCATGCCCTGTTTTCCACTACATAAGGATGTGCCCTGCTGGATGCTATGTGCAGAGTCAGTACTTAAGACACAGCAAAGCTCTTCTCTGCACCAAGAGTGCCAGGAGCAGTCCCTACATCCACTCATAGCCATGTCCTACAGGGTATACCCCAGCTCTACAGAGCTACCACTCTTCAGAAGGCTTCTGTACTCTGCTATGCACATCAGAAGTAATCCAATGTTGCAACTGGTATCTTACAGTCTTTTGCCAGTGTTATTCCATATAAATGTTTTATTACTCTAGTATCTAGTCTACTCTAAATAACATTGGAATAAAAACATATAAGATTGAGGAGGGCAGTCTGGAGATGTAGCTAACTGGTAGTGTTTGCCTATTGTGTGCAAAGCCCTGGGTCTGATCCCCAGCAATGCAAAAAACAAAACAAAATAAATTAAAATAAACATTTTTAGTGAGAATAAACAAATTAGGTCTTTATCTCAGGTCAAGTAGTCATGTACTATATGAAAGGGGCAGTTATAAAACTAGGTTCAGGAGTATACCCTAAGTTACTCTATCTCTGTGCATCTCATTTTACTCACCTAAGGAAGAGGAATGATAATACCAGTACCTACTGCACAGCATGCGTTCTTATTCAGGGTAAATACCATTCTTAGAAGGGTGTGGAAAAAATCTTTCTTTTTGTGGTCAAGGTCTTTACACTGAGCTATATCCCTAGCCCCCTTTCTTAAAATTTTAATTTTCAGATAGGGTCTTACTGACTTCCTAAGTTACCTACGCTGAACTTGAACTTGTAATTCTCTCACCTCACCTGTCAAGAGTGCTGGGATTATAAGCATGCACTAGTCTGCTGAGCTAAAAGTTTACGCTTTACAAACAAATGATGTACAAACAATACATTTAAAAATACACAGGACAGAGTATAATGAGTGAAAAAAAAGTCTAACCAGATTCCTTATGAAGCCTGTAAGAGGTTGAGAATTTTTAAAAAGCAGAGATTAAATTAGGCAATGTAGTTAGAAGCACTTAGAGCAGTGATGGGGAACCTTTGAGATCTTTCAATGATACAAACAGCCTGCTGTAGCACATGTGCCACAGGTTTGCCACCACTGATTTAAGAGCTAAGCCTGGCACAAAGACTTAGTGAAAAAGAGGTTTTTGGACTAAATGAAAAGTAGAGTCTAAGCCTGCCTAGATGTGTCAAGTCAATTTCCTGCAAGCTAAAACATGACTTTAAAAGGAGCATTCTGTGCTCTTTAACACACAATGACTCACGTGGAAGGGCAACGACTGAGATGCAAGGAGCAGAATCATCGATGCTCTGGTCATCCTCCGAGGACAAACACAGCCTCTTGTGCGGAGGGTCAGTACTGTCTTCTGAGTCTATATCATCAGCTTCTAATGAAAGGAAAAAGCAATTAGCCAAAGGAAAATCCCAAAACTTCAAACCATAAACCAATAAAGGAAAAAAATCTCCAACTAGTACGAACTGCAACAATTTTCTTCTACATGAGCTCACTTACTCTGGTTGTGCAAAGGGACTTAAAGGACACCATTTGCTCCGTGCCCACCGTCAATGTGCTTCCCATTCTCAGACAATGGTTGGGTAGCTGATTTATTTACACTATGTAATGCAAGCCAAGTATACTCCAATAGTGGGACCAGAACAATGAAGACTACCCTGGCCGCAAGAAACCTAGAGCACAGTGGAGAAGACTGATTCAACAATTTCAAAACAGCACTGTGGGAGCTCTGAAGGAATGGAGAGGGTATTGTGAATACACAGAAGAGGTGATATAATCTAGACGGGAGGCACAGGACAGTTTCCTGAAGGAGGGATCTTAACTTGGAAGAAAAAGGAAGCCAGGGAAACGATTGTTCCTCCTGGCAGTGGGAGCAATATGCACAGAACCACAGGAAACATGGGAAGCTTTAAAAGCATCTTACACTGTTGAGGCCATAACCAATTTTTGTCAGCAATTTGAAAGATGAATTAAAGGTGGGAGACTGGCTTAAAGGCTATTAGGACTACTCAGATACCAAAAAAAAAAAAAGTTTACACCAAGAAAGGGACTTACAACAGAAATGATGAATTTAAAACATCAGACCATCAGTAAGTCTTCATGATGAGAGAAATATGGAAGCTGAAAGAACTTATTCCCCTACATTTATGATTTGGAACACTTATTTAAAAGGATAAAAAGCAAAGTAGCATTACCAAGTGTGTGAAAGAACTATTCTAGATATGTGAAATTTAAGGTGACCACAGGACTGTGGTAGCACATGCTTATAATCCCAGCACTCTGGGAAGCTGAGGCAGGAGAACTGCAAATTCAAGTCCAGCCTGGGAAACTCAGGGAGACCTTGTCTCAAAATAAAAAAGTGCTGGGGATGTATCTCTGTGTAAAGGCCCTGTGCTCCATCCTCAGTACTGCAAAAAAAAAAAAAAACAGGAACCAACAAGAACCAACCTCTTCCAAACTGAATGAAACAACCCAGGAGGTATGTGTGTGTATATTTTATATATATATATATATATATATATGAATGATCTATGTATCTGTATCTATTCTAACATGAACGTAGACAACAGAATTAGATTAGTAAACATGAACTAAAGCAAAAGAAAAAAGAAAAAAAGGTAAGAAGTAATCAACTCACAAGCCTCAAGATTTTGAACTCTTAAACCACCACAGATGTTTATGTAAAACCCTAGATAGTTTTGAAAAATTCTGTAAGTTTCCAACAACAAAAGTCTATCAGTATTGGCAGAAGAATTTCTACATTTTCTGACACACTGAATACACTGCTGCCATGAAAAGGTATACAGAATCATATGAGAGTCCATCAACACATGAAATTCAAAAAGGTCCTGTTTATAAAACAGCTAAGTTAGTAAAGGCTGAAATTTATGGTAAATTTAAAGATATAAAAGGACATTTTAAAACTATAACAATAAAAACCATGAATTAAAACTGATGCATAATTCAGGGACCATCCCTTCTCCCCTTCTTGACTGCTCGGTCTGCCTGGATCACAGGATGGACAGAGATGTGGAACCAGGGATCCCAGGCCAGCAGACTGTGGTCTGCACTCTCCTACCATGCCGAGGGCAGTGGAAGATGAGGTTCCCGTCGGTGTCCTGTGTCAGCGTCACAGAGTTCACAGTCTGGACTGTCACTGTGTCAGAGTCCTCTTCCTCTGTGCTCATACTCAAATCTGCAGGAACGGGCTCAGGTCAGGGTCTGGGACTGACTTCTAGACAGCAGTGTGGGCTGCCCCATGCCTGCCCCCACCCGTAAGAGCCCCAGAGTGTTCTTTAAGGGAAGAGAAACAGCAGTGAGAATTCAGGTTTCAAACATTGCCTTTTATAGCTTAGATACATTATTTAGAATTTGGTGAAAAACCTACAGAAATCTGACTGCCCTCAAAAAAAAAAAAATTAACAGCATTTACTTTTTTAAAAAAGTACTTTTTACTACAGTGAACGAAAGTGAGTCTGTGTGAAGGAGTGTATCAGCAAAACTACTTTTTGGTTGTATTTTGTGATATTTTCACATAGGCATTTACTTCTTAATGGCTTAGCAACTGACTCACAAAACTTTATCTTGATCTAAAAATTATTTTTCCTAAACACGTTTTACAGGTATTTTACCTTTACTATCTGAAAAACAGGAACACTAATTCTTGCTGGGGTTTTTTCATAGTATTAAATAAGTGTATATAGCCATCACTAACAAAATTGTTTTCAATATATGGAGTTAGGCCTTCTTCTAAAATACAGAATTCTTGTTTAAAGTGCCATGACATGCTATTTTATTTTATTTTATTTTATTCTATTCTATTCTATTCTATTCTATTTTATTTTATTTTATTTTTAGTACCAGGGAACAAACTCACAACCCTGCGCTTGCCAGGCAGGCGCTTATGTCACTGAGTTAAATCCCTAGCACTGACATGCTATTTTAAACATACAATAGGTTACTTTCTCTCTGACAGAATGAATGAACAGGATCTCGGAATATATTATCTCATGGTTGGCAAAGATAAATACAGTGGATTTCACTCAATGATCTTGCCAGTGATGGCCAACCTCTTAGAACTTTCAATGATACAAACAGCCTGCTGCTGCACACATGCCTTAGGATCACCACTACCAGTCTAGTTGAAATCTTTACAAACTCTTTAAATGGTCAATGACCTTGCCTCCATACTCAGTTTTGGTCTTGTCTGTGTATTTTTTTTCCAACTGAGTAAGAAGACTTAAACTTTGGCTTGGGTTCAATTAATCACTCCATATTGACTCTTATATACATGGTATCAATTCATATACAGTTATTTACATTTTCAATGACTCTATTTTGCTTGGGCAGAAACTGAAAATCATGGTCTAGGTATGCCTAAACCTGGCCAGGAAGAGCTGAGGTCTTTAGGGCAGCTTACCTAGACAATGGTGGGACCAGTGGCAGCCCTTCCCTCACAATCGCGCCGCCGTCCCTTGGCCAGCAGCATTACTTTCATGTTATCCAGATCATTTCTCCCTATCTCTGCAGCACTCTGAAAAAGAGACAGCACTCAATAGTAAGACTAAGAACAAGGCAGAACTGAATGCAAACAGTTTACCAATAGTACTCAGGTCTCTCCCAACCAAACCACAGGAGGCCACGTTTTTACACAAACCTTTAGGAAATCAGCTTTGGAAGGAATTCTCCAAAAAGAACACAAATGGTGAGTTCCTACATCTACTGGGTTTAAAGCCAGAACCTTGAGCCAAGTTGGCCCGCATCAAACAGTTGAACATTCTCTTAAAAAGGAAGGTTTAGCTATGTGAACACACTACTAACAAGATTTTTAGAAATTATTAACACCTCTTTACAATACCATTATTTCATATCAAAGTGCTAAAATTATATAAATACTGATTCATTCAGAAGTCATTTTAGAACAACAGGTGAACAATCAGGCCAGGAAAAGTAAATCATAAACAAGTAAGCCTATAATATGAAAACTTTCAAAATCTGACATGGTTTTTAAAGATAACTTTCAAAAGTCTTTTCATTTCTATCCCCAAAAACCAAATTATTAAACAAGGAATAGACTCTATAAAGTTACCAGAGATGTTTCAGCAAAAGTTAAGACTAAAATTTCCATTTTTGCAAGATTCTAATGGGAATACCTTGCCAGGATGGCTGTATTTGAAAACTGTTGTACATAAACAAACTTGCAGTGGAAAAGATATATATCTCCAGAGCACAAAAAAAATGTAACAAGAATTCCCTTATCACTGGACACTTATATTGCCCTCAATTTTTAATTTTCCTAAGTGATACTGAAATAAAAACTCTCACAATCTATTTCTTTAGCTAAATTAGTAACTGAAAACTACATCCAAGGACATAATATTTAGAACTCTTAATGATACCTAGTTTACAAAAAGGTTGCACAAGTTTATTGTTTTAACCTATGAGGTTACTTCTGGCAATCCTGCCATTTTCATTTTAAAAGAAACTTTTAAGCCAGAAACACAGCTGCTCATGGTAGATGTCAAGTGGTCACTTGCTGCTCTGGCATAGGTTGCTTGTCCTCCCAGGTCTCGTGCAGGGGTCATGGGACAGACTGCTAGGGGCAGAGCCTGATAGGAGATCCTGAGGTCAGCTGGGGGTGTCCTCTGGGACAGAGGGACCTCAGGAGCCAAATGCTTGCATCCTCCTACACATGCCCTTGCCATTGCCTTGAGGTCCTGGGCAGAGACAGCACTAAAGTGTGTGGACTTCAGCCTCCAGAACTGTGAGCTAAACCAATCTTTTCTTCAACAAGTTATCCTGCTTCAGTGGTTCACAGCAAGGAAACACTTTTAGGGGCAGATCACACTAGGCCATGAAAATCCTTACAGGACTTTTGTTTAAACTGTGAAATATAATTTACATTTTTGGCTATGACTAGTGTGGAAAATGGGTATGGTAATAACTTAAAGACATGTTGTCCAAAAGCTGACTATAGTTTGGGAAGGTGTCACCTCGTAGAAGAAATAGCAAAGGATGAACTGTGAGGCAGGGCAGATGGGAGATATGCAGACTAAGAGAAGGGGAGCTCTCTCAAGACAATGCAAAGGCTTGAGCCTTGGTCATTTGAGTAATTTGAGACATGTAAGCCTTACAAAATCTTTTACATACATTATTAACATAATCATATAAACATAAGATATAAAGCACTCAAATGAAGATGCCAAGTTTATAGTAAGACAGCTAAACTGAACTCAAAAGGGTAGGATTATACCTAAATGTTAGTGGTTTGCGAACACAAGAGCAATTGGAGAACACAGCCTAGATCCCAGTTCTGGAGCTCTCTATAAAGTGCATTTCCAAGTCAGGAGACAAAAAAGCAAAGGAGACCACAAAGGACCAGTGAGACCAAAGAAAGAAGTTTCCAGTACTTGTTTATGTTGTATATTTTAATGAGTAAATAGTATCTAAATTTATCTAACCAATAAATATTACTGAACATTTGTTTTTAGAGGTTATTAAAATTTCTTTTTTCATTAGCACCATATCCACCATTGCATATAAGCAATCCTTTAGAGAAATAACTTAATAGGAGAGTTGTAGCCTTGGGGACACAGCTCAGCAATACAGTGCCTGCCTGGCTAGTGTGAAGTCATGAGTTCAATCCTCAGTACCCCCACCACCAAAAAAAGTTAAAAGGGGAGCTGTCTAGTAATGCCTAAATGATTTGAAAGATATTCTAAGGTATATTTATTTTAAAACAAAACAAAAAAATCTTCATGACAGATAAAAATGGTTTCTTACATCTTGAATATGGGTACATGCAAGGATGTCAGAAAACAGAAAAGTCACAGAGCAACATCTTTATAAATATGGATTTAATTCCCATTAGCAATACTTCACACTTGAGAGCTAAAGCTTTAGACTATGGTTCCAGACCCCTGGAAATGGGTTCCTTTATACAATTTGCGGAAAAAAATTGAGATTAATAAACATAAAGCATAATGAGTGATGGTACCTAATTGATGTTCATTATGGTTTGGTTCTAAAATAGTAAAATCTAACTCCATAACAGTTAATAAAGTTATTAATGGAGTCTATTTTAATAGATTTCAATTGCTTGAACTTGACTTAATTATCAATTATGAAAAACAATGTCATTATTTGAGTAAAAACAATTACGCATTAATAAGGGTCACTTTAAGGTGCAAGATTTCATACCTGGCTCTGCAATAAGACCATACTGCCTACCAAAAAGTTTATTTTTCACCCAGTGCACAACTTAAAGGCTAGACTGAAATTTCACATTTAAATCTGAGCACTTTTACACAAGGAACCATCAGAAGCTCTTTAAAGGAAAACACAAATTACTGCAACATTCCTCTGATTTACACTCAGGTTAATTTTTTAAGTTCACTTCCTTATCAGATACTACTACACACAGTGGCAGCACATAAACCTAGTATTTCTTTCACTACAAAACACTTGACATTAAGTGAATAATTAGCTTTTACTTCTGGTGCTTGGAAGAATAACTCAATAGTGTACAAAACCAAAATGATATTTTAAAATATAGGATGACCAGAAGAAAAAGAAAATTAAATCGTTGATAAAGAGCTTTCCAACGTGTTTTTTTCTGATTTCTTTCTAGTACTTAATCATAGTATGGCCTATCTTTTCACAAACTTAAAAAAAATTTGGATATACTCTTCTGAATATTTAAACTTTATTTACCTTTATGGAATCAAAGCTCACAAATCCAATTAGTGACTGCTATTACAAAAAAATCTCTTCACAAAACAACACCTTCAAGACATGTAGAAATGATTTATGAAAGCAAACAAATTCCATGTTATTTTATACTTATTTTATAATGGGTTTTTCATTTTCTGTGATCATGTCATTTACAAACAGAAAAAGTTTTCAAAGTGAAACTTGAAAAGCTTTTAACTGAACCAATTTCTAGGGAATCTTTACAACATGGGAAAACATGTTGAAAATTATAATGGTAAACTACAATGAACTACTACGAAGGAAAACTTTTGATAAAGCAGGATAACATTTCAGTGTTAACTAGGCAGCCTCTATATAAAACTGGAATGAATCCTCCCTAAATGTTGTTGTTGTTGTTTTAGTCTTTCCACTAGACAGGTATGGAAATGTAAGACAAATGAACCAGGTCCTCAATACCTTCAAAAACATTTCTAAGCCCTCTCCATATTTTACCATCCATATACCAAGCTGTAAATCCTTAGGAACACTTGTTTCTTAATAGTTTACACACTCCTACAAGTGTTAATTTGAGTCTATGTACTCAACGAAGCATAACAAAAGCAACTGTTCAAAATAATAAGATGTTATTTTTAGGACCTCCAAATTTATTACATGACCAGTAAAAACAATCTGTAGTTGACTATCAATCAAGTGATTTCTACCTAACCTTACATTCCTCCTTCCCTTTAAAGCACTGAGTGGAATAAAATAACTTTTCTCTCCAAAAAAAATGTTCATATAGTACATAATTTTTCCTGTAACTGCCTAAATTTAGGATACGCACCTAAATTTCTCCTAAGTATCCAATGCCCAGTGCCACTGATTAAGTGCTGGTAAAGACAGGGCAATAGCTTGTGGCTCCATCACCTAACACAATGGCAATCCAAATGAGCGATTGTGCAGAACCTACAGGTTCCAGATCAAACCCCAAGCGCTTATTTTGGGGGTAAGTCTATCAACTAAAAATAGCAGGGGAAAGATTAGCTTGTTTGGTGGAGCACAAAAGCATCTTAGGTACACAGAACTTAAAATTATCAGAAGTCATGTATTTTTCTTCATACCAAATCTCTCCCCCAAATCTCCCACTTTCCAAGTGGGAGGAAAGTCACCAAAGTGGTAATAAGTCAACGCAACAATTTTTTGTAGTGTTAAGGAAGTTAACTTTAATGTCTTACTTTTCTTCTAAATCTTAACCAGCCATATCAAAGCTTAACAATACTATATAATTATTATTTTAAAAACCTAAAATCTTGTGGTGGAGTCCGAACGTCAGAGTGGTAGAGTACTAAAATAATAGTCCTCAAAAAGCTATCTGAATCAAATTTAAAACCAGTTTCAAAAAATATTAAGTAACGGAAAAACACGAAAAGATCTAAGAAGAAATAGACATAGTGTTGGTAAACTTTGAATACAGCGACAGATTTTCTTACTTGAACTGGAGATAAAAAGCTAAAAGTGATGGTGTTGCACGACTCAGATACAGGTGTCAGCGAGTCCCAAATGACTTTCTCCCGAGCCTTAGAAACACGATTTCAGAGTATGCGTTTGGTTCCCAGCTGTCCCCGAAGCGCCCGAACGGGTGCGCGGAAAGCGCCCGCGCCGTCCGGTAGGAACCGGCTACTCCCCATCCGTCACCCCCGCGTATACACCGTGGCATTACAAACACGGGTGGCCACTTTGACCACCGGCGGTGCTGCTCGAGCCCAGGGCCCCCAGTGCTCCCAGTCACCGCGCCGGGAGCCCGCGCAGTGCTCGGTGAGGCGTCTGGTCGCCACGCTGAGCCCCCGAAGGGCGTGGGCCAGCGGCGACGGCAACCGCGGGCACGGGAGCAGCCGAGGGGCCGGGGACCCGGCTCGGCGCGCCGCGGAACAGAGGACAGGCTTCCCGGAACAGCCCCGGCCCGCGTCCGTCCGGGGGTCCCGGCGCACGAGCGCCGCCATCTTCCCCTTCCCGCCCGTTCCGCGCTCTCCGCGCCGCCCAGCCCGGGGAGAGGCGCGGCCCGCGCAGGAACAAGGCCGCCGAGCCCGGAGCCAGGCGGGTAGCTGCGCAGCCGACGGGCGGGAAGGGGCCGGGCAGCGGGCGGGGCGGAGCGGCCGCGGCCGGGACCTGAGGGTTCCATCGCACTTACTTCCTGTTTTGGGTCCGGGCACTTGGGAAGAACCAGGATGGAGGCTCTGAAAATACCAGGATGGAGGAAGCGGCCGCGGCGACAGTGGCAGCCGCGGGCGAGAGCGAAAGCGACGGGCGCCGGAAGTGAGCTGCGCCTCGCCCCGCCCGCACGCTGAGGCGTCACTTCCGGCCGAGTGGAGCGCGAGAAAAATCTGCAGAGGTTGCACGATGGGGTGGTCTGGAGGTTGAGTTTGAACTGCTGCACTAGCGAGGACAAGGCTGTTGTATTCAATCATACTGAAATATAGCGGTGAGCGAGGGTGCTGTGCAGTCCTCTGGAGGAAAGGCTTCGGCTTTTGTGTGCCGCTCTGGCTACCTGAAGAGCGTTCAGAGAACACCAAGATGGATCTGAAAGCCACACAGGCCAGTCTTCCATATCTTCAGGAGATCGAATTTTGTTTGTTAAAGAATCCCCAGGCCTGGGCAGTGTGATCCCTATGACAGTTCCTGTAAGATTACTGCCTTGGCTTGGTGATTTGTGAACCTGGAGGAATTGTGCCCAGCTTTCCTTTCTCTACTGGGGTGGCAGAGACTTGACTAATCATCTTACATCCAGAGGTCTTGTGTAGACTCACTGCAGTGTGACGGTATCTTCAATCGTCAGTTTTATGTAGTCAATAGTTAATATCTAGTAATTGATTTTCCTTTCTTACTCTGCAGTTTCAGTGTTTTTATACAATCCTGTTTTCCTCTGTATACAAAGTGTAGTTGGAAAACTTGTGACACTAGTTCATTAAAGACATTGAGGAATAAAACAGACCACATTGAAATGACTTTAGAAAAATGAATACTTGTTTAGGTTTTCAGCCAAATATACGTAGTTTTCAGCAGTAGTCCCATTATATACCATTTATCTCCCAAATGTTGCAATTCACGAAAATTAAAAAGAATATAAAGTAATGAGATACTACTTGTAGAATGACTAAAAGCAAAAGCACTAAGGCACATTTTGGCAAGGCAGTGGAAAAATAAAGTCAATCTCTGGTGGGAATGCAAAGTGATAGAGCCATTTTGGAAGATAGTTTGTCAGTTTTTTAAAAAATAAGAATTCTTACTACATGATACAGTAAACAGTGGTTATTTATCTAATGTGTTGAATGCTTAAGTCTACACAAAATCTTGTACACTATGTTTGCAGCACCTTTTTTCATAATTGTCAAAACTTGAAAGCAATCAAGATGAATTTCAGTAGGTGAATGAATAAACTGGTATAGCCATACAATGGAATCGTATTCAATACTCACTAAGAAAAAGTCAACTATTGAATCTTGAATGTGAAGGCACTACTATGTACTACCCTGGGAGACTGATAGTGGAGGAGACTGCATGTGGAAGGGAATAGAATGTTTGGAAATTCTCTACTTCGTACTCTGTTTTACTGTGATCCTAAAAATAAGTGAAAGAACTAAATAGGACCTTGGGTTTGAATGTGTACCAACATTCTCTGGAGGCTTGTAGGTCGTGGGTCAGTTGAATGCTTCATAAGTATTAAACTCTTTTAGTGTTTACAGCATGCATCACTAGAGTTAACCACAGATGAATTCCATTTTACACAAGAACCAAAAAGAATAGAGACAAATATGTGGCAAAAGCCTGTGCTCTTAACTACCTACTGTAGCTCATAAAATACAGTTAGTGAAGAGTCTTTTCCTACAGAAAATAAATAATTACAGCTAATTTCCAGATTTTTTTGGTTTGTGTGTGTATACTGGGGATCAAACCCAGGGCCTCATGCATGTAAGGCAAGAGCTCTGTCACTGAGCCACATCTCCAGCCCATCCAGAGACTTAACTAGAAGGTAGATATTATGATTTAGATCTAACATGTTCCCCAAAGTCTCACATTAAGAAGTGGAGCCTGGTGGTAGGGGAAGAATCACTAAAGGTGTGACCTGAAAAATGTATTCTTCTCTACTCAACTTGTTTCCTGGGTGCCATTCAGTGTGCTACACTTGGAAGCAGCAGACTGAACCCTGGAAAACTGAACCTAAGCTAAACTTCACCTTTAAATTGCAGGTGCCAGATACATTGTCCCTATGATGTTAATGCGACTAATACAATGGACATTGTTTATCAAAACCTTATGTTTTTATCTTGTTGGTAGCTTTATTGTCAGTTTGTGGTACTTTCTGCATCTCTTGGAGCTATGACATCTTGTCATTCTGTTTTTAATATTACGTAAGCGATGTTTATGTTAGCAAAGTTGTGAGGTAGGGTAGAGTTGTTGCATGCATGTTAGAGTCAAACATAAGTGTGAATCTTGGCTCCAGCACTTAATGATGAATATGTTACCCCACTTCTCTAGGCTTTATTTACTTTTGAAAAAAGGAGTGATCAGATCTACTCTCCAGAATCGTGTTACATATGGTTCTGAAATGTTCCTCACAAGACGTATGTGTTGCAGGTGTGTTCAGAGACAGGACTATGAAACAAGATTTTTATCTCAAGAGCTCTGGATGAATTATTATTCCAGTAACTCCACAGATGGGTTCAGAGGAGGATTATTGTGAAGTGACAGAGGTGTAGGCTGAGGTAGGTCAGAGAGGCTAGCCTAACAGGGTAGATCTTGTCTGTGCCCCTTCCTTGCTCCCTGGCTGCCTCTGGTTGCTATGAGGTGGCTGCTTTGCTTTGCCACACATGCCTGCCATGATGCTCTGCACGCCATAGCCCAGAAGCAACACAGCCAGCAATTCATGGCCTGAAACCAGGAGCCTGAGTAAACCTTTTCTCCTTTAAAATTTTCAGATATTTTGTCAAAGTGACAGAAAGCTAACATGAATGTAAGCAACATTTTTCGCAGAGCTTAATATACATAGTGAGCATCAAAAATGGAAACTAAAACCCCTGAGCCAGAAAAGCAAAACCACTCAAAGAGCAGCTTATATGAAATAGTAATTATGCATGCAGAATAGCTGACACACTTAGGAGAAAGTGGTTCCTCATTATCAGCATTTTTCATAAAACAGCCAGGTAGGTACTTTTCACTAAGGCCTAAGGTTTGTTTCTAAATTAGTTTGGCTGCTATTCACTTCTGCAAAATCTTAGATAAGCCTACACTCTATAATTTCCAAATGAAAGTTCCACCTGTCTTTATGTTTCCCCTTTTGGGGAATTTCTTTCAAACTTCTGTTCTCCAAGGTCAGCTGGTATTTACCTGGAGAAAACAAGTGTATTTCATATTAGTATTTTCATATTCATATTAGTATTTTTATATTATTATTTTCATATTAGTATAATTCTATGGAAAAAACAAGAAGTCAGGGAATTGCTTTTCACCAGCAAGCAATCAATCAGTTCTGTAGCAGATGCCAGCTAGGTATTGTCCAGTTTAGTTTTGATGCTGTCTACCTGAAGATAAACCCAGGTCTCCAAGACAGGACCCCCCATTCATACTCTATGCCAGGTACATATTGCAGGTAGTTTTACATGTGCTTCCAGCCAACCAGGCAGCCAGGTCCTCTGGTTTGATGAACTTTCATGAGTGGCTTATAGGAGTCAGGGCAACATTTCCTTCTATTTACTGGCTTATTCTAAGGAATATTACAGAGCCAGCAAACTCACCTCCACCTGCTGGCCACTGCCACCAGGAAGCTGCTTCCTGTGGGCAGCCAGCAAGAGCAGGGACGCACAGTGAGATAAGCCCCGTGTACCTGTGGCCACCAGTAGAGGTACTTTCTTCCTTCAGGCAGCCACCTCCCACTAGGAGAATCAGACAAACACACCCCTGTGTGCCTGCCACCATCATGGGAGTCCTGGTATAGACACACAGGCCAAGAGAAGCAGCCCCACTGCCATGTGCCCCTGGCCATTGGAGAAGCCCCACTGTAGCTACACAGGTCTGGAGAAGCCCACCCTATGGTCTGCTACCACCCTGTAAATCTGGGGTCAGAGAAATCCAGGTGCCTGTCCCATTTCCCCACACTGCAGAGGGGCTGCAAAAGTAGGAAGTGCCTGGGGCCCCACAACCAGCTTGTTGGAAGGAACCCAGGAGAATGTCAAGATAAAGGAGCAAAGGCAGTCTCAGACCTCCGGCACTCACAGAACTAGTCTGGGAGATACAGTCATGGAAGAAAATGGAAATCATGTGCCTGAAATCTCTGAAAGGATAGCAACTGAAGAAACAATTTCATGTGACTGTAAAAGTAATCAAATCAGAACTAATGTCTCGGGTAAAAGAAGAAATCACAAACATAATGAAAGAATTGCTCAGCATGTCTAAAGAAGACATAGATAAAAAAAAAAGAGCATAGGAAAATGATGGAAACCTTGAATGAACAATATAGAAAGGAATTACAATGCATGAAACAGATTCAAAGCAATATCTAGGAAATTAAAAAGTCAATCAAAAACTAGTAAAACCACTTGAAAGAGACTAAAGATAGACTTTCAAACCTTGAAGACAGGATTGTAGCTAGTGATTGTGAAAGGAAAGATCTCAAAAATAACAAAATCAGGAAATAGCAATTCAATGGCTGCAAGATGATGCAAAGAAACAATTTAAGAGTGATAGGTATCAGTGTAGAAGCAGGGGTCAACACAAATGAAATTAAAAGGCCACTTACAGAAGTAATAGCAGAAAACTTCCCAAACATGGGAAAACGATCTTGCATATAGATAAATGATGCATGTAGAACTCCAACGAGCCATAACCAAAGTAAATCTACACCCAGACATATGATAGGATCCCAGAAATTCAGCACAGGAACAGAATATTAAAAGCCAGGAACAGAATATTAAAAGCCATTAGAAGAAACAGATCATCTATAAAGGAAAACTAATCAGGATCATGGCAAACTTCTCAACACAAACCATCAGTTAAGAAGAGTTTGGAGTGAAGTGTTTCAAATCCTGAAAGAAAACAACTTCCAACCCAGATTGATATACTCTGCAAAACTATCTTTCAGTGCTCGCTTCGGCAGCACATATGCTAAAATTGGAACAATACAGAGATTAGCATGGCCCCTGCGCAAGGATGACATGCAAATTCTTGAAGCATTCCATATTTTTAAAAAGAGGAAATAGGAAGTGCTATATAAAAGATGCAGCTGCATGTATGTTTAGCTGTGTGGGATTGATAACCATATTTCTAGGTTCTTGGATTATTGAACAGATCTGTTTGCACTCTCACTGCTTGAATGTCCACTTTGCATGCTTTAATTTTGTAACTTGAAAAACTATTTCTAAAAGAACAATATGTAATTTATCAACATGATTTCTTACTGTTTATCTTTTCTTGAAATTCTGTAATATTTATATCCTTTTTCTTTTTTTCTCTTTAAATAAAAAAAAACTGTCTTTCAGAATTGATAGAAAAATAAGATACTTCCATGATAAAGAACAACTGAAGGAATTCAACCGACCCTACAGAGTGTTAAAGGATATTCTGGAGAGAGATAAAGATGACCATGTTCCAGGAACAGCAGCAGAGGAGGATCGCCAAGCAAGATAGGCAGTTGAATGAAGGGGGAAAGTGGAGGGCCAACAGCAGAAGGATAGCACAGCAGAGACAAACCAGTGTATGCTGGTTGTAACCATTAATGTAGATAGCCTCAATTCAGCAATAAAAAGAAACAGGAAGAGTGGATCAAGAAACAAGACCCATCAATGTATACTAGAAACACATTTAGCTTGAAACAGACTGAAAATCAAAGGAGAGAAAACAATTGTTCCATGCAACAGGAGACAAGAAAAAAAGCAAGGGTAACTTGCCCATCAATTGCAGAATGGATAAGAAAGATATGAGCATTTTCATACAGTGGAAAGCTACCCAGCTGTAAAGTAGTAAAATCTCAAGGCTCTTGTAGGTGAATGGATGCAACTGGAAATCATGTTGATGGGCAAAACAGTTTGAACTCATATGGGTGAACCCTACCATAAAAAACAGAAGAAGTTAATGATACACAAAAAGCAAAATAGATATTGTAAAAGTGATAGAGGAAGAAACACCTGGGAAGGAAAGGTGGTAACTACAGTTAATTTCTTATTGTCTTGTCTTGAACTCATATTATTTTCATAATTCTGTTAGGTTTGGCTTTGTTCTGTCTTGTTTTGTTGGATCTTACTGTGTTTGATGGTATGGGCATCTATTTTGAACATAATAGGATATATTATGGTAATCATGGTTGCTTTACTATTATCTTGTTTTGAAGTCCTTTCATTCATTTGTTTAATTGGTTTTATTATGTTTTGTTTGATTTTATTATGTGTGATTGTATGAACAGCTGTTTTGAAGAAAATGAGATATTATGGTAGCCATTGCTGATTTCCTATCACATTGTTTTGAAGTCCTATAATGCTTTTATTCTTTTGTTTTGATTGGTTTTATTCTGTTGTGGTTTTTTTTATTTTATAATGTGTGATGGTATGGACAAATGTTTTGAAGAAAATGAGACATTATAGTAACCATTGGTCATTTCCTGTTATCTGGTTTTGAAGTCCTGTAATGCTTTCATTCTTTTGATTCATTTTATACTATTTTGTTATGTTTGATATTGTGTGTAAAGGTATGGGCAACTATTTCGAAGAAAAAAAGAAACATTATGGTAGCCACAAAAAAATAAAGAATATTACAAGTTTCAGTTGAAGAGATGCATAGGAAAGACATGGAAGAAGGAGCACAGAACTTCCATGCCATGCCCCAGGAATGTCCACATATTTCACTGTCTAGGAGCTGCCTTGGCCTCTGATGGAGGCTCTCACACAGGTGTAACTGAAGCATGTACAGCCACTTAGACAATGACTAGACAAAAGGAGGTGTAATGTAAAGTTGATGGGCTTAATGAGAACCCAGCAAGGCCTGCCTGACCTCTCTGTGTAGCATGCATTGCTCATAGGTGCAAAGTAGGTCTCCTTCTGAAATAGGGGCTTTTATCATCTACTATGACATAAGATTGGTCAACGAATTTCTTTATGACCAGCTCCCAGACAAAAAGTTTGGTAAGATGAGAGCTTCTATTGCTCACATTGGTGAAAAGATGTTCTATGTTTCATGGCCTTCCTTTGGAGGGGTTATGAGCCAAGAACCATAGCTGAAAACTAAAATTACATATATCAGTATCAAAACATTCTATACCTGTATCTCGAATAATAAAATGTACAGACTGCCCATAACACAATCTGAATCATAGAACATCTCTCTGCAGTTATATCTGTCTCACTACTCAATCAAGCATGAGAACTATTTCTATTCCAAACAGAAAGTATAAAGGTATCTATAGCACAGTAAATATTTCTACAGATAGATAGTATCTTATTCATTTTCCATACCTGAGGTTTGCAATTTAAAGGAGAAGGGATTTATTTTGGCTCACAATTTATAAAGGTTTCAGTCCCATACACAGCAGGTTGCAAAGCAGGATGGTGTGGTAGAGGGGCCTGGCTCATCGTGTAGTGGCAAGTATGGAGGGAGAGATAGGGAAAGGAGAAAGAGGAGGGAGGGGAAGCGAGGTGGGGGAGAGTTGCAAGGAAAAGATAAACCATTCTTGGCCACACCCCTAGTGGCCCAATTCTTTGGACCATATCACACCTCCTAACAGCAATTCAGCTATAAACTCATCTGTGGATTAATCCACTGATGAGTATCATGCCTTCATGACCTAGTCACCTCCCAAAAATTCCACTATGAGCTCATTGGGCTTTGGAGGGACATCTAGATATAAACCATAATAGGTAGGTAGGCAGGTACATAGATAGATCTGCATTTGCTTGTTATGATTTCCTCTATTCGACTCAAGGTTTTCAGTAACATTTTCACCAATCTCATCAGTGATGAAATGTTGATGAAATTATTTTTATGAAAAGTTGCTATGCTAACATGAAAGTGTTGCAGATACTGAGAAGCATGTTCTGTTATTTCATGATGATATAATATGCTAGATGGCATGATTTAGACAAAAAGGGGTATGTTTTCAAAGCAAAAGAAAAATCCAATGAGTAGTTTTCTTTCTGCACAATCTGCCAGTCCCAGTACCACCCACCTGGTGGGTGTACAATACAAGGCTTTCCAGAGCTTCTGCTTGCACGCTGATAAAAGATTCCTGAGGTAGTGGAGGAATGAATGAACTATGCTTCTTAGGCTGTACACGATGAGGTGCTCTTTCAGGGTGAGTCCTGTCTCGTTCTCTTCTGTTGGCTTTCCTCTAGGCCTTAGGCACTCTGTCTCAGAACTCCTCCCACACTGCACTTCAACTTGGTCACTGCCACTCCATAACCTCTTTGGGGAAAGGAGATCTAAGGCTCCAGACACTCCCATCCAGTGAGATCAAAAGTTCCATGTTCTAAAAATATATTTTATGTAGAGTATTGAGAGCAGGACTTCCTGAGAAGATATTTAAGAAGAATCTGGAAAGGAAAGGAGAAATCACCACAGTAGGTGGTGGAGTCTGCATTTGAATAGCTAGTGCAAGAAGAGCATATTTGTAGAAAGCAACTGGCCCAATAATTATAAAATGGTCAGAATATGCACTAAGTCTCCTGCAGATGTCAACTCAGTCTTTCAAAAGTTTATCTTATTGTGGTAAGGATACTTACTGTTCTCCTCTTGCTAACTTTTAAATGTACTATACACTACTGTTGAGTGTAGGTGTGAATGTTACACAGCAGATCTCTAGAGCTTTCATCTTGCTGGAAACTTCACCTGTTGATGGGAAACTCCCCATTTCCTTCTATTCCTCAACCTGCGGTAGCCTCTGTTCTAATCCTTGAATTTATGAATTTGACTATTTCAGATTTCATTTAAGTGGAATCATAGTGTTTGTCTTTCTGAGACTGACATTTTATTTTATGTCTTCAAGCTTCATCCATACAGATAGATACCTTTTCAGTTTATTTTAAACTGAATTTCAAAATGGCAGTCTATTGCCAATAAGTATGAAGAAGGATATAGTAAGTTCCATTTCTAAAAATGTACTTATTTCTTCTTAGAAATTGCTGGCTTTCATGTATCCGGAGGGCATTTGGAGTAGTAGGTAAAGAGATATTTCCTCTTACTTAAGGAACCCCCTTCTATTAGGGGTCATTGGATACTCTTAATCTATGTATAACAGATGCTAGTAATTGTGTGAAAGCTAAAGTCTTTCTGAACCTGAACTTGTTTACATATAAACCCAATGACATGATTCCACATCTTGTCTATAATCTCAGCATTCTTGGAGCCTGAGGCAAGAGGATCATAAACTTCAGCCCAACTGGACAATTTAGTGGCTCAGTAAGACCTGAAATAAAAAGTTTTTCAAAAGGGCTGGAGATGTACTTCAGTGCAAAGGTCTTAGGTTCAGTCTTCAGTACAGTACTGCCAAAACAACAATAAACAAACAAACAAACCCCACCATAGTCAAGCAGGTTACTCATCTGAAATACAAGTCTGATCTTTTAATGCCTGTCTAATTAAAAATATCTACACTGTATTAAATATAGCAATACCAAATTAAATTCCAAATCATAGTATGTTTTTCATAATGACTGCATCATAAATAGGCAGACCTTGTGAAGAAATACTATATATATATATATATATTTTAATTTAATAAAATGAATGATAGAATTAGGAAGACAGTCTCTATGGACCGTCTGTTTAGACTTCATAATATTATTATATATGATCATATTTTATTTAATTACAGCATTGCAGCAGATATAATGCTATTTTAACAAACCTAGGGTAAGGAAGGTAGATGATTTTAGCAGAGAATAAGCAATGTATTTCTTCTATGTTTTATGTTTCCCACCAGAAGTTTATATTTAGGCCTAACTTTTGTCTGTGTTGGTTCAACCTGGCATAGAAAGGCATAAGGTTATTATAGTCACTGTCTGAAATAAAATGAAGCCTTTTGTCTTTATCCCATTGTAACTGAAGAAGCTCTGTTTTTGTTTTCACAGGACGCTGCTGTCTTTTCCTTCTTTTCTTTGCCAAAGAGCCATCTGCTATAGAATCAGTCTCTACTGAGAACACTCCCGATGTTTAACTAGTTCTGTGTTTTCCCAGGAATCTCTTCTGAAAAAAGCCCATGCTGACTTGCCTTGTTGACCAGTTGCTGAAGAGATACACGATATAAAAAGCCTCCTACCTAATGTTACAAATGACTATGTTTTTTGAATGAATCATAGTTAATACTCTATTAGAAATCTATCTCCTGCAATAGGTAAAACTGAAAAGAATCTGAAGCTTTTTCCTGCTAGTGTTTTCCTACATGTGTTTTCACCATAACAACTTCAATTATGTAATAGAAATTTCAAAATTAGGTTGCTTGCCCTGGTCCATTGTTGGTGGAAATGTAAATTGGTTCAGCCATTATGGAAAGCAGTGTGGGAATTCCTCAAAACAGTAAAAATTAGAATCACCCTATGATCCAGCAGTCCCACTATGGCTATAGATCCAAGGAAGTAAATCAGTCTACCAAAGAGACACCTGCACTTCCACATTCACTGCAGCACATTTATACTGGCCAGAAATGGGAACTTTCTGGTACCCATCAACTGATAAATAAAGAAAATGTGGTACATGTACACAGTACAATAATATTCAACCATAAAAATTAAATTTTGTCCTTTGCATCAATACAGATATAACTGAAGATTATTATGGTAGGTGAAATGAGTCAGGTTCAGAAAGACAAGGACCATATGATTTCTGCCATATGCAGAATCTAAAAAAGTTGATCTCATAAAAGTTCAGAGTATAATGAGATTACCAGAGAACAGGAAGAAGAGATGGAGAGAGAGATAGGGGAGAGTTACTGTTGAAAGGAGCAGGAAGTTCTGGTGTGCTGTGGCACTGTATGATGGCCATCCAAAAGCTAAAAGAAGGGATCTTGAAAGTTCTAATGGGAAAATGACAAAGTTTGAGGAGATTCATGTTTATCCTGATTTTGTCATCTTATGATGTTTACATGCAATGAAACATTACATGGTGTCTGGCTAATATGTACAATTTTTAAGTTTTTCATGTATTTTTTAAAGAAGACAGAAAATTCAATTCTTATAGGGTAAGTGATTTGCAACTGACTGGGGTGTTCATACCATTTCCATGTCCACTTGGGATTAGAGTCTGATATTTTTAAATCCTTTTATTTTCATAAAATTTTGAATAGAAATCCAAGCATATAGTTCTATTTCTTCCAATTGTTTAAAAAGAGAAGCTCAATTCTAACAAAATCTTAAAAGTTGTGGATCATACACTCTAGGTTTGAAAATATCTGTATTTCTCTCTGTTTAGGAAGTATGTTACACAGTGCTCTGGAGACTGTGATGGCATGTCCTTCCCTGACCTTGATATCTCTTGCTTCTGCCATCTTGATGTCTCTTCCTTCCCGATCTTGATGTGTCTTCTGTCCACCATCTTTGATGTCTCTTCCTTCCCACATGTTATTTGCTCTTCCTTTTCATACTGTGATGGCTTTAATCCATTAATCCAGTGATGGGCTGGTTACATGTCTTGCACATCATGGGTTGTGCTGCGGTAAACGTGAGAGTGCAGAAATGCCTTTGACACACTGTTTTCACTTCCCTGGACATTTGTCAATATGGGGTTGCTGAATCTAATGGCAGTTCTAGTTGTAGCATTTTTTTTGAACTTTTATAATTCTCTATAATTTATATTCCCACAAACAGTATAAGGGGCTTACACTTTTTGTGTCTCCTTGCCAATAATTTTTATTTTTTGGGTTTTTGACAGTAGCCACTGGAACCAGACTGAAATGGCATCTCATTGTGCTTTGATTTGTATTTTTATTTCTATGAGTTTTAGTGATGCAAACTTTTTAATATACCTGTTTCCAGTTAGGCTGCACTTTTGGTGGGGGGTGGTGACTAGGAATTGAATTCAGGACCTTGTACTTGCCAGGCAGGCATTTGCCACTGAGTTATATCCCACCTCACAGCCTGCACTTTTCAAAGGGTTTTGCAGTTACCCTTCCCTCCATCCTGAGAGCTCCAGTCACCATCAAACTGCAAATGTGTGCAAGACTGAGGCCTTGTGGAAGCCCCAAGGAGGCCTGGGCCCGTGGCAAGCAGCAACTGAGAGAACCACTCCGGGGACAAGACAGAGGCTGCAAGTCCGTTTTATTGCTGAAGTGAGCACTCATATAGGCAAGGGAGGGGTGAAGTGATTTGTTAAATGAGGAGCAACCCTTGAGGGGAGGCACCTGAGGCAGAGAGCTAGGCAGAGTGAATCACTTGATCTGTCAAGGACTCTCAGAGTCTGAGTCTACTTACACTCTGTCCTCTGCCAGGGCTGCCAGCCAGGCCTCTGGGCCTCTTACCCCCACACAAGACACATGAGTTAAAGCTGTTTATTTCAGCCCCCCCCCAAATCCTGGATCCACAAAAAATATGAGTGATAATAAAATGATTATTGTTGCTTTAAGCCACTGTGTTATGAAGTACTTTTTTTCAGCACTAGCTAGAACATGAAGTCTAGGCTAAACCCCAGGAAGTAGAAAGGAGGCCATGACTTTGGGATCAGAGCTGGCTCTGACCCCTCCTTCCCTGCTCTTTCTGATGTGCTCTGTTTTCCTGATGCCATGGTGAGCAGCTTTCCTCAGCTTTGCCCTTCTACCATGCTGTCTCTGCCATTGAGCTGGCTGCCTGTGGACTGAAGCCTCTGAAACCATAAGCCCAAACCAACCTCTCCCTTAAGCTGTGGGCATCAGGTGTTTTGTCTCAGCCACAGGAAGCTGACCAATCCAGTATTGGGATTTAGTAGGTTGCCAGTGGCACCAATTCCACTGGGATGAGACATTTTCCTCTCAGAAACTGCATCAGTAGGACTGAAAATAATTTCATTTTAGACAGCTTCAAGAGCAGTGCTAATAAACGAGAGAACTAGAGAAGGAGGTCTAGGGAGCATGGAAGACATGATGTGGCAATTGTAGCAGACCAGGTGACTTGAAGACATGGATGAAATAATTAACTGGGGAGCACTCCACAAGGTAGCAAAATCTAGTAATCATGAAACAGGAGTCTAAGCTGTTGTAATTTGGATGGATCCAGAATTATCATGACATTGTTCTATAGCTGTAGGCCTAGATATACCTGAGATCATTTAGATCCAGTACATGGATCATGAAGCCAAGAAAGTTCAGCTGAACAAGATGGAGTGCAGTGTGTAAGTCAAACGGGGAAGTTGCCTGAGGACAACGAAAGGTCAAAAGAAGCAAAGAAGGGCTAAGCCTTCTTGTTAGATGAATTGGGGAAAATAAAAATTAACCCATTATAGAGGTTTCAAGGCTAAAGGTATCATCGGGGAAAGATAGATTTTGACTATGTTATTATAACTGTAAGAACGTGTTCACAAAGTTTGAGATGAGAGAATTTTATAATCTACCAGAAGTGCCATGGAATAAGCTTTTAAAATGCTTGGCACAGGTAGAGAACTATGAAAGAAGAAGGCAGACGATTGAGACTTAGTACCTTGACCCAAAAGGACACAAGATTTTCTAATATCTCAGTGTGAACCTCAGAGTCAAGATTGATAGTTAAATAAATTCACCATATTTCTTGGCAAATGGCAGATTAATAACTAGTCACTGCTCAAATAGTTATTGAAGCAAGGACAAATGTGGAGCATATGCTGCTTGTGAGAGATGTCAGCACTTAGATGAGCTGTTGACAAGAATGGAAAGATATTAAATTAGAATCAAGATCTTGAAAAATGCATTCAGAGAACACTATGGAAACATTGCACTTGCAAATTACTCTTTACAATATGTGAAAATGCAAAGAATGATCTATAGGCGTGTCATTACACTTCAGCTGAGGAGAAGGAGATGCAGTCCTTTCTCCCAGAACACACTGCACTTCCAGCCTCTCCCTTGAGGAGAGGTGATATAGAAAATGGAGGTGGTGGGGACATGTGAAAACAAACACAGTTAAATTGGATAAGAACCATTTCCTTACTCGATATCTCTCGTTCCCAGCCTCTCCCCACCATTTCTGGAGAATTGGGTTTGGGTGACCTAAACCCAAAGTGATCAAAGACCTTCCTGTACCTACTTTGAACATCACAGCAAGAATGGAACCAGAAACTAGATTTAAAGTTGTCTTTGAAACAGAAACTTTTGAAAGGTCTGAGACGATGGACTGGACAATTTTAAATGACCCAAAATAACATAATAGAATTGTCTCCTGAAGGGAGAGATCTTTATAAAACTAGCCTGGACATTTTCGTTTGTTATTTAAAGTCATATTCTGTCACTGCTTAGTTATCTACCCTTGCGCAAGTTAATTTACACTTGAAAGTCAGTTTTTTTATTCATAAGGTACTGAAGACTTAAAATTAATAATGTACATAGATTTTCCTCCTGGTGTTTTTTAAAATTCAAAACAGCATTAATATCAAGCTGAGAGAAAAGTTGCAAGTGTAGAGTCATGAACTCTTCTGAGCTTTCTGAAAATAGGTTGCTGATGATGCACCACAGCCCATGAAGGTCCACATGTCCTTTCTCCCATAGCTATAGTTGACATGTCATATCAACCAGTTCTCAGATCTCATTAAAATTTCACTAGTTATCATAATGTGTACTTTATAAAAAGAAGAATCCTTTCCAAAATCATGTTTGCTTTTAGTTCTCTTGTATTTATAGTCTCCTTCTTGGTCTTTCTTTGACTTTTATGACCTTGAAACTTATGAAAATTACAAACCAGTTGTTGTGTAAAATGTCCTTTTATCTGGATTTATCTAATATGCACTCATGACTAAATTTAAATTCTGTGCCTTCCTCAGAAATATTGTAGAAAGAATGCCACCTATGGAATACATTCTGTTAATTTCTCAACCATTTCCTGGCCACAGATTTTTCTCAACAGTTCATCATGGAGGAACAGGATGTGTGTTTGGAAACATCACTGTAGATCCAGTGTGGAATCTGGATCGAAAGCTTCAGTTGGTAAATGGTTCTTCCTCTTGTGATTTGCCATTTTCCTCACCCACTTCTCCATCTAGCTAGGCATAGATTGCTTTGATTACATACACTGACCAGTTGCACTATGCCAATGTCTTTTTGCCTTGGCAGAAGAGCTTTCTAACTCACACAAAGCAGGTGAGTTCTTAAGCCTCTGAGGGGCATGGGCTCTTGTATTTGTCTTGGTTCCTGCCTACACCAGTTTTCTGACCAGTCATTATGCTCCTGGTTTCATTACTCAAGGATCATGACTTCCACTTGATTTTCTTGTTTCTGACATGTCTTGATTTTCTTATCCTTTCCTTCATTATGCATGTGTTTTAAGGTCCTGACCTGTAGTCTGGGGACTGGCTATGGCTAAACACATTTGCACATTCAAGTGCTGATACTTCCTGGTCATCTCTCTCCCTATACACACTGTTTGGCTTAGAACAGTATCTTGACCAAAGAATACTTTGAAGATATGTAAAGGAAGAATTTATGACACTGAAGATGACTGTGTATGATGAATATTTGGGGCTGAAGATTAGCTCCCTTTCTTCTCAGAAAGACTTATAGAAACCTATGGAGTATTTGAGTTTTGAAAATATCACATCACAGGATAGTAAAACCTCTAAAGATGAAGAACATTGCCTAGCAAGAGCATTGTACTATAACCTGCCTGAGTGTATGTGGTAGTAAAAGAAAATGTATTGGTCAGATGGTGTGGGGGCTCTGTTGTTAGCTTTGTTGTTAGCTTTGAAATTTCAGAAAGATGAAGAGTACAGAGGCACAGGCTGATTGTGCCTACAGAGAGAGGACACTAAAAATGGCACCTCTTGCTCCAAGGAGGGCATTAAAAATGGCACCTCTCGCTCCAAGGATATGGTCACCAAGAACATTTGGGCTGTAATTTAGCTTCCCACATGGTGTTTCTATAGGCAAAGGTGTAGGCCCTTAGGAACATGCGGCCGTATAAACTTCCCTTTGCAACTAATCTCCTGGAGTTGGAGTTTACCTACCAGTCTTGCTGAGCTGGCTTAGACAGACAAGGTATGGCATATGGGCAACCTAGCTGCAGACTGTGAAAAGCTGGCTGATGCAAAGCCACCTCTGGGGGCTGAGTACCAGCCACTCTTTCTGTCTTCTCACTCCAGATCCTTGCTGCAGCAGGAGCCCATGTCCTTAAGATGTCCTAACTGTAACTCCACGAATCAAGCAGCTTGGCCCTATCAGTGTACTAGTATCCATACACTTTCAGTCTCCTTCCTGCCTTCATTTTGGGATAAAAAGTAGCAAGAAGCAGAGATATTATAACCATCCCTAGGAAACTGGATCAATGAAAGGATTTCCTAACAGGTGTTCCCTAAAAGTTTTATATATTTTTTATTTTAATTGATTAATTCGCCTGTTGGGGTTCTGCAAGTAAAGGGAAAATAAAGGGTCACACACACTAAGGGTCAGCAAAATGGCTGCTGCCTGGCCAGCCTAAGCAAGTAGCTTTTATTGAGATAAAGAACAAAGAAACTCAAATTGCACATGCTCAAATTATATAACTCGTTTACTTCTTGACCTTACAGGACCTCATGTTTTTACCTTGGGGTGGAGGTAATGTCTCAAGGCCTGCACTTTACCCATAACATTGTCAACTGGATGTGTCGGTACAAAATGGAGTCAGTGTGGCCCATTGTTGAGGAAAATAATTCAATACTAGTCTGAAATGGCTCATTTGTCTTCCTTTTTTCTGCAAAAGAATTGGGTCTGATGAATCCATTTCACACTTCCTAGTCCCTAGTTCCTCAACTTTATTGTTTTCCTTGATATTAAAAGGATTACTCTGAGCAAAAATCTCTGCCAGCCACTATGTAGGTTTGAGGATGGGGTTTTCTCTTACAAATTTAGCTGAAAAATAGGAAATTAATGTGCTTATTCACTTAATTCAAGTAACCTCACCTAAGTTTTGCCAAATTTCTGATCCCATATTAATAAAACTAAATTGTTTCCTTTTATTTTAGATTTTCCTCATGAAACTTTTGAATCAAAGTGCAGTGCTAATCACCATGACAGTCTTGTTAGATGCACATTGCTGCCTAATCTCTTCAAGGTCATAATCTGTGATGTTTTTAGATTGTCAAAATAGCATGATTGTGTTATGCTATTCAGTGACATTTTATGACTATTTAGTTTCCAGTTCCTCATAATCTGAGTGCAAACTAGAGTATCTAAAGGATTAATTTGTTGTGATTACAATATTATTTGAAGTTTTGAAAGGCCACATTCCAAGTCACATCAGAGATATACTTAGTGTTCTCAGAAAAGAGGAAAATGAAACAAACATAAACATGTGAGAAATAAGGCCCTGTGGGATGGCTGCAAACACAGATCTAATTAGATTCATGTTAGAAAAGTTAAAGTTGCCATGAAGAGTCACAAATGGCCACTATCACTGCTGTCCTGGTGGGACCAGAGAGCTCACGAGGCGGAGCTAGGCTGGGCTGGACCCTTGGCCTTTGGTGCCTGCCCCAGTAGCCATGGTGCCTGTGCCTTGGGACCCATTATGGCCTTGTATCTATGACTCTGGCATGATCAGAGCTCCAGAGAGGCTGCTGACATGTCTGGGATGTCACTGGTGAGTTCACTTCACCCCATTGTTTGGTCCTGCTCCATAGCAAGTACTCTCTGACCAATGTCACTGTGCCACCGATATAGCCAGCCACTTTGCTCACTGCCATCCTTCCATCCAAGTAGGCTTCTTGGACAGCTCTTATTATCAGATATGGGGTTTTCTAGGAATTGAATGCTGAGATGGTGTTTTGGATTAAAAACTGGTTGTCAATTTACCACCAGCTGAATTAAATCAGCATGTTGCTGAGTGTAGATGGCTCACCTGAGGAAAGTTGCCAGCATAAATTGAGAAGTAGAGAGGAAGAGCATAGTGTTGTGGGTTTTCCTAAGCATTTCTATTTGGAGCCATGGTCCTCCTGGAGGAGTTTGTCATGCTGTCTTCCCCATTATGAATTTGGCCATTATCACTGGAGGAGCTTGGGACTTTGTCACTGCAGTTCACTTTGGGGGAGCTCTGATCCTTACATTGAGCATCAGTTTCTGGCTCTGGAGGAGAATATGTGTGCTGTTTAAACTTGAGAAGAAGTTTGTCACACTGGCTTTTTGGCATGTACTTGTCTGTTCTCACCATCGGAGGAGCTTGGGACCTCTGTGTCACTGAGGAAGGCTATGATACTTTTCAGGTCAGCCCTGGTCTATATTATGAGCATGACTTCTTGGCTCCATTGGAGAACCCTCAACTTACCAGCATAGCTCCTTCATCCAGCTGTCATAGACATTTTAGCTTCCACCACTGACCTTTGGGACTTCCCAGCACAGGTCCATAAAACAGACTTGCATGAGTCATTGTCGTGGGCTTTAGACCTCCAGTTGGACTCATAGGGAGCATTTTCATGGGCTCTAGGTCTTCAGCTGGACTCACACAGGACATTGCTGTAGGATCCAGGCCCTCAGCTGGATTTTCTACATCTTTAGTGTTGTAGACAGATTTCCTGTACTTTCTTGTATTTAACTGGATGACTATCATAAAATTACATTATAAATTCTGTATCCTGTATGTAACTGTTCTCCTTGAAACCCCTGACTACAACTGATGGGGTTAGAAATCTAACAGGTCTGTTGAGGCAGAAAATCTGTGAAGGGAAAGTAGAGGAAACAATTGCACAAGAAGCACTATCAGCCCCAATCCAGAGTTGCAGAGTCTCTCTGCCAGTGCAGGGAGGCCCTGTGATATGGCCCAGCCATGGTCCACTTCCTAGCTACAACATCACCACATCTATCTTTTTCTTGACATCTGCAATGGCCCCAAGGGACCTATAGTTAGAGGCTATCCATACGCCACATTCTCCGCACCCATGGGACATGTCTTTAAAGGAGTGAGGTGTAAGCAGTGTTTCAAGTATCTGCCTCAGCTAGACAGATGACTGGTAACAGGCTTGGAAGACTTATAGGACAGAGAAAAGAGTGGCACCCACTTACCTGTGTAGGCTAGCACAGTTCCGGGCAGAGGCCTATGAGCACTCCTCTGGAAAGGTGGGGAGGGTGTGACAGAGCCCAGAGTGACACTGTGGGGATGCCAACATTTAGTGACCAAGGAGAAGAGAATCACCCAGTAGAGAACACATAGATGGAGTGGGAAAGATGACAGGAGGATCACAGGAAAGTGTGAAGTTAAAAAAGAAAAAAAAAATTGCAGAAGATACTTAATTCAACTATGGAAGTTCTTGAGAAATAGAATTCAAGAGTTCAGAGGACCAGGTGAGCTAAGTGTCCTGGAGCTTATTGATGACAGTGATGGTGAAGTACCAGCTGGATTCCAGGGATAAAGAATGTGCACAGGAGGTGAGGAGCTAGGGCAGGAAGCAGAGCTGTCTCCTGAGAATAGATTTTAAAGCTATGTTTTAGAAGCAAAGTACAAGTGTATTGTAATTCTAGATTAGTAAATAGGTATTGTTCATTACACTTTTTTTTTTGTACCAGGAATTGAACTCAGGACCTCATGCTTGCCAGGCGAGCAATGCACCACTGAGCTAAACCCTCAGCCCAGTCCATTACTCTTAAAGATACTGTCTTTCACATTCTACTTCATATTACCTCAGTCACTTTGAAAATTATCTGTTCCAGAACTTTAAATTTTAACTCAAGTAGTTTAACTGATGTATTTAAGTCAGTTGCTATGTTTCCCTGAAAATAAGACCTAATCAGAAAACAATCAGCCTTGAAAACTAGAGATCAAGAATGCCTCCCCCATTGGCCTACCTTTGCCTTACCTGCCACTGCAGTAACCACTGAGCAGGAGAACAGTGAGATTTAATCATCACGATGGTGGCCTTGACTCTGCAGGTGGTCTCTGGTTTTTGAGGCTGATTATTTTCATTAGGTCTTATTTTGGGGGAAGCAGTAGGAACAGCATGTCAAACAGGTGATAAAAACAATAGAGAAAATCATTCTGTTTAGCAGTTTTCATGTAACAGTTAATGTAGCTTTTTCAGAACATCCTTTAAAAATTGACATGTATGTATAGCTTTGCCTTTCAGAGTAAAAACTAGTTAAATGAGGACTTCTTGGACACATAAATAAAAGTTTTTTAGTTATTTGACAATTATATCAATATTATGTTTATAATGAATAGTAAGACACAGCTAAAAATCAGGCAAAATATAATGAGGCTCATATAGTGAATAGTATACATTTTATTAGCTTTATCTTTTAGTTTTTTGAAACAGAAGTAAGAAAAACTCAGATCCTTTAGAGTAATATAAAGGTTGATTTACTAGTTCAGTGCTTTGGTGATGTCCAGAGTTAAATGACAGTCTTTCACAAAGATGGCATATATCTAGGAAAGGATTTAAGAATTTTTGATCACCTAATAATAGCAATATATTATACCCATTGTTAGATACAAAAGGTAATGAAAGTGTGACTTCTAGCAGGTTGTCATTTCCAGGTGAGGTTAGATTTGCTTGTAGCGACCCACCCTTCAGGATTTCACCCTGCTTCAGGTCTGAGGTGCCTGCACAGGGCTTCTGAATAATGGTGGGAGCACTCTTACCTGACTCCCCAGGACTGGTGGTCACTTGGCTAATCAATGTAGTTAATCCTAGAATATCTTCTTAAAATGCTGTTTTGCTTTTACAGAACATCTTTAAAAATTAACATATTGACATATAATTTAGACCTAAAACATAAAAAGTTGTATTTATTTTCCAAAATAGGGCATGTTTTCATATGGGTCTCATGATTGGAAATCTGTTATCTCTTTCATGTGTACATGATATATACACATGGTAGTGATGTTTTTCCATTTTATTTCCTTAAAATGGGACAGAAAGTTTAAAATACTTGAGAAGGAAACTGAGAGAAGTGCACCTGTGACAATGATGGCAAAACTTTTAGAGCTTTCAGTGATATGATTGCAAGCCATAGGTGACTGATGGGTGTACCAGTTTTTACAGCCATCTTCTGGAATGCCTGGCTCACATTTATCTCAGTGACCAACTGTAGTTACAATGCAAGACACTGTGATTCTATCATTCTACTTCCAAAAAATTTAACTTAGTTTTTATTAAAACAACCTTTAAAACTTGTAATTCATGTTTATTTGAATTATGTATTTACAATAATGAACTCAAATGGAATAAGTAGGATTGAGCAAACCCAACTGGTTTGGTGTGACCCCGGTCAGCTGTTGGGGACAGCAGTGTGAGCCCTGTGTCAGGGGAGCCTGTAGACATTTGAGGTGACAGGCTGTAGTGAGTCTATCTTATGGGAGAAACGGGGGCCTCGGGTTTCCAGCAGGCCTGTAAGTGAGTGGTGGTTGAGAGGCTTCTTTGTGGGTAACTACAGGGTAGGGTTATTGCATATGTATGGGGTTGCAATCTTTGAACCTCATTACACAATGTTTTCAATGCAAAGGCTGTGAAAGGCTTCAGGCATGGCCCTATGCAGCTTTTTCTTTTCCCATATCTCGGTTCCATCCTCGGTCTGACTTTCCTGATGGTGGTGAAATAGTTTCATATTCATGGATCCATCCCACTTGTGGAAGAATCAAGTTGATTGCTCAAGGAGCTGTAGAGAAAACCTCTAGCAAATAGCTATGGCTTCATCCACCCGCACTGGATTGGGTGGCCTTCTCTGAGTTAATTACCATAGCAGGTGGCAGATGTGTTGTCTGGCCTTAGCCTGCCAGGGCTTCCCCAAGAAACAGATGGGTAGAATGAGTGTACTAGAATAAGCATGGTACTCTAAAACAAGGAGAACAACAAGTTGGTTAAAGTAAATAAACATCACCCTGGAAATTGCAGACATTTTTTAAACTCATGGGAATTTACCTTGCCATCTCCTCACCCTCCTCCTCCTCCTCCCTCCCCTCCACTCTCTGTCTCCCTATGACATAGGGTCTTACTAAGTTGCACAGGTTGGCCTCAAACTTGACAATCTTTTGCCTCAGCCTCCTGACTGATTGGCTGGGATTACTGGTGTGTTTACCTTGCTTGGCTCTGAACATTTCCCATATTGTGTTGAGCTCTGAGTCTCCTAAGGATCTTGTGACTGTTGCTGGCTGTGTCGTTCTGACTGTGTTGGTGACAGCGGAGCTGGTGAGGTGTGGCCTGCAGCAGTCATCTGCAGCATCCTCACAACCATTTTTGTCCATCCCCACTGTGCCACCAGGTGCCAGCCTGGGTCCAGGTGGGGTCTACACCACAGTTCTGCTCCAAAGCCTCCTTGTGCTACTCTGGGTTTGTCTTGAGTATGCACATCTTGAGAGACAGCATAAGACCCACACATCTGGGGACTCTCCTGCTCCAGCCCTGTCCTGTGACTCGCTGGTGTGGAAGGGTTTCGATTCCTGTCCTCTGGCTGAGGCTGCACTTGTAGCATTTAGCCTGCTCCCATGGACGTGGACCTCCCATGACTAAGTCTTCACATGGGAGGCTGCAGCAAGAGGTAGAAGGAAAGCCGGGATTCCCTCTGCAGCCCTAGAGCTGGGCCGTGTCTCTTCCCTCCCTAGAAGTAAGCACTTTCCCCTTTTCCCACAGCACTGCTCTCACATGGGCTCTAGCTTGGGCAGGGCTGGGGTGGAGGAGGAAAACCGAAACCAAAGCTGTAGTTTCCTGCCACATGTCCAGGCTCACAGCTTCTCAACCCTCCAACCAAAAAGGACAGAAAGAATATTTATTTGGAAATTGCCCTGCTGCTGCTGCACAGCCCACAACCTGGGCTGCCCTGGACTGGGCTGGGAGACACAGTGCTGTGAGGTAGGTCCACACCCCTACCGGCCTACTCCTTTATGCCCAGGGCCCCCAGAGAGGTGCCATTTGCATCCTGCTGTGGTAGTTTCCATTGTACCATCAGCAGGTTAGTTGTGGGTTCTGTGGTTTCACACCGATCCAGAAAGTCTAGTTGGTTCCTATTGGTGTTAGGCTGAGTGCTGTATTCCCTGCAGACCTGAGAACTCCCTGCAGCCCCAGTTTCCTGGGGTTTGAGGAAAGCTAGGTTTGGGCCAGGTCTCAGGAGGGAAGCACCTTCACTTTTGCCAAATTCCACTGTCAGAAGTGAATCTCAATGTGCAGTCTACCTGCCAGGGCCAGACTCAGACCCCTGACACCTGGGCCATGCATTTCTTACTTGATTGAAGCAGAACTTATTTGCATGAGCCTTAGATTCCAGATATTTATCTCTGCCTTTATTTTTATTTTTTTATAGTTTCTGAGTTAGTCACTACATGGCCCAGGCTGGACTGAAGTGTATGATACTTCTGCCTCAGCCTCCCAGTGTACTGGAACTAAAGGCCTGTGTCACCAGTCTAGCATAAATTGCCAGTTGATACCAACAAGCATGGCTGAAAGTAAATACCTTGTAAGAGAGTGGAGTACCTGCAAACATATTGGAAATACTTTGGTAGTTTATTTAAAACTAAACATGCCTTTACCATATGGCCCAGAAACTTTACTCCTAAGTAATTTCTCTGAAGATAAATGAAAACATCCATAAAAAGAATGATACAAGACTGCTTATAGAAATTTTATTTGTAATAACCAAAAAAAAAAAACCCAAAACAGATCAACAACAACAATAAAAATCTGGAAACAATCCAAATCTCCATTCTTGGGAGAGGGATTAAGCAAAGTGTGCCATATTCACATGAAAAAATAAAACTAAAAGCAGTACAAAAACTGGATAAGGCAGATGTGGTGGTACACACTTCTAACCCCTGCCCTCTTGAAGGCTGAGGCAGGAGGATTGCAAGTCTGAGCCTAGCTTGGGCAACTCCACAAGGCCTGTCTCAAAATATAAAAAGGGACAGGGTTGTGGGTCTTTATCAAGACCCTGGGTTAAGTCTTCTTTCCCAGTATCTAGATTGGATTAAAGTATGATCCCCTTTCCCACATCCCGTGAGCAGTCATGACATACATTTTCACGTTAAAACAACCACCACCCCACGCTTTCAAAAAGTACAGTTGTAAACTCTAAATGCTGTGCTTCGGTTTGATCACAGCATGATTTATCTGACACTCATGTGCTTGCTGTCCTCACTTCCAAATTCTTCTGGGGGAGCAGGACATGTTGCAGGGTGGGAAACATTTCACCACTCGGAATCATCTTTAGTCTAGCTTTTCAGGACCGAGGCCTCTTCCTGGGAGAACTCTGAATTCAAAGGCCTATGATTTTTCTCCCTACTGTCAGCTCCAGAGTGCTCAGCAGGCACAGCAGGGGCATCACAGTCATGAAGAATTGGGCTCCGTGCCACTGTGGGAGTCGTACTCACAAGACTGCCCCTAGTGCCAGAGAATTCACAATCTTAACCTTTCAGCACTGCAGGAGTTAGAACAGGAATGCCACTGCCAAACTTTTACTTGTTAAACAGAAGCTCATTTCAGACTTTACTGAGCTAAGTACTGTATGTTGCATATCCTACAGAATGTATTACTTTTCTTTTATAAGACTTCTTTTTCTCTCCCAGTTCTTGAAAGTTCAGTTTAAACTGACTAAATTTGGAATGTCATCTCTTGTCTGCTTAGGTGATAACTGAGGAGGTAGTAGTGTTAACTGAACATGATTGTCCGTGTTACCTTCTCAGTGGCACTTGTTATTCTGGGAGCCCTCTGAGTCAGGACGTGAGCATTTCACACTAGAAGTTTCAGGGTCCGGAGACAGACTTTAAAAACGAGGAAATTATACAGAGAAAATACAGAAATACAAAAATCATTCTCACTTAAATCCTTCAGTAAGATTGTACTTTTTTATCCTTCATTAAGATTTTGTCCCTCTGCATTCTGTAGTGAGCTGAGTTCAGAAAACAGCAATGGAATTATAATAAATGCTGGATGACGCCAGCCCACACACCCTGCTCTGTTCTTCCTGCTCTCCCCAGCTCAGCACATGTCCTTCAAAAGACTCCCAGATAATTTCTGCTTGCAGAATTCTTTTCTTTAAAGTTGTCCAGTAGAGCTGGGCATGTTGGACATACCTGTAATCTCAGCTACTTAGGAGCCTGAGGCAGGAGGAGTGCATGGTTGGGCCTAGCCTGAGCAATTTAACTAGAACTTATCTCAAAGTAAAAGTGAAAAGGGCTGGGGATGTAGCCCTGTGTTCAAGCACCCCTGAGCTCAATTTCCAATAATTGACCCAAAATAAATCATTCTGCAGAGGTAGCATTGTGCAGAGCCATGGTTCTCAAACTCATGTAGGCTTCAGGGTCTGATCAGGCAGCTGTGGGTGAGACCCAGAACATTGCTAACCAGTTCCCTGGTGAGGTGGTTGGTGGCCTGGGGATCCCTCTGAGAGCCACTACTGTAGAAGCTGTCCCTGAGGCAGGTGAACCAGGACTTACAGCCTACTGTACAGGTAAGTGGCACTGAGGCCATCATTTCACCTCTCTGAACCTCAGTTTACTCCATGTGCAAATGGAACAGTATTACTAACAGCCATACTCATCAAGATTAAGCAAAAACATGTAGCTATTATAAAGTACTAGATATCTTTAGTCGTATATTTGTGATTGAATGGAAAACACTGAAAAGTGTCCATTATTGAGGGAAAGCAGAAGACTGGCAAATAGAGATATGTGACACTCAGGCCAAACCTAAGGAACACAGCCCACACTTCCAAGACATTGCCATGGACTCCAGGTTTTCAGCTGCACTTGTGCAGGACATTACTGTGGGATCCAGGCCCTCACCTGGATTCTTTGGGTCTGTAGTGTGTAGACAGATCTCCCACACTGTTTGGCACTTGACTCTTTGGGTGACTATTATAAAATAATCCCATAAATTATGTGTCCTGCATTAAATATTTTCCCTTGTAAACCTTGACTACAACACCATTCATCTCATGCATGAGCAAACTGTAAAGTGGCTCTAGAAATAGCTGCAATAATCTTTCTCCTCCATCTACAGTAGCCACTGCAAAAGGAAGACTTTGTCTTCTTCCCATCTGTCACCAAAATGTCTAGGGCAATACCCAGGGCACAACAGCGCACCATGCAGACCTGAGAGGTGGCTGAGGACCATGCACAAACACATGCCAAGAAGCTTGCACCAACGTGGTCATGCTGTCCTTAAAAATTATATTGGGGGAAATTGTACAAAAACTCTTACAGATATGTGTAGGGTTTTTTTTTTATGACTTTCTCAGTTGGTCTGGGAGTTTCAGGTGTTTGTTTTCCATCAATATCTTATTTTTTGCTGGGACTTTTGAAATAGAAGCAAGAATTAGCTATCTTCTAAGTTTAGAATTCAGCAGAGCCCATGCCTGTTGAGTCAGAATGCTGACTAATGTGCTACAAATGGCACTTGTCTAGTTAATCCTCAGAAGTGCGCATCCTGAGGCCCAGGGCAGAGGGTGAAGAGCTTGGGGCAAGTTGTATTGTGTGTATCTGTTTCTGCTTCACCACACCTGGTACTCTGGGGCCCACAGGTCTGGGGACACAAACAATCCATGAGGACTGCGAGCCGAGGTTCTTGCAGGTGGGTGCTGTGGATGAGGATAAGTATGCACTTGATGGGCAGAAGTTCACACACATAACTCAGTATGGAGTAGCCAGCAGAATCTGTGTCTGCTTGCATTCATGGTAAAGTGCAGCTCAGCTGAGATACAGTTTGTTTTTCAACAGTAAGGAGGGACAACCAAGGGAAGCTGGCCCAGAAGTCATCTGATTGGTATGAATCAGAGCAATGTTTTTCAAACAATTGCCTTTTTCGGGACCTGCTCCATTTTTATCAGAGTTCTTTGTTTTAAAAGCATCCACATAAACCTAAGCAAGGCCTCCCACCTGCAGCCCCCAGCTGTACTTGTACCTGTCACCCTCTACCTTAACAGTAAAGCCAGATCCAGTTACACACCCACCACCTGGAAGGAACAATGCCACTAGGAATCTGGGTGAGGTGAGGCACTTTAAATGCACAGTGAACTCTCCTGCTTTTAAGCATGGAGTGTATTTTCAACCTTATCAATCTGGTTAGTAATTCCTCTTCTCTTAGAGAGAGGAACAGGATACAAGGCAGGTGTAGTGGCAGATGGATTCGATTCTCTATCTTAAGTTTTGAAAGACTTTTTTTTTAAGTAGAAGAGGTAGAACTCATGTTAAGCAACAAAAGTATGACAACAGGGACTGCTTTGAATCCAAATTTGATATGCATTCCTCTCCTTTTTGTCTTTCTGTATTGTTTTTATATAATTTTTGTATTTTATTACTTTTTTAAAAATCTACCCATATGTTTGGAAAGAGCCATAGATTTAAGTAACATTCCGGTTCTGTGAGTGGAGTGGGGAGTGTTAGGATCTACCTGGGGAGTGCTCCAGGACTGAGGTTAAGACTCTGCTTCATGGCTTGAAAAGGAGACAGCTCCACTCTAGCCTCCTTCCAGCCAGAGCAGCATTCAGAACTGAAGAGGAAAACCACGCTCTTAGGGGTTTTCTGCTCATCTTCCTAATTCCTGTGCTTACGATAAACTGGTTTAGTGGTGATGTGTGAGGTACTAAACTGCAAGCAGAGAATGAAACGAGTAAGTTCTTCACCTACACTGGACTTTTTAAGGGTGTTTGCCTTTGAGCTGGGCCCAGGCACCTTCTAAGTTGTAACGTTTGAGCAGGACCTGAGCATCTTCTAAATTGTTCCCTATGAGCTGTCAGCAGACTGAATTCAAAGATTCTAGTCAGCTTTATGTTGTATACCAGAAGATCTCAATGATGACAAAACTTAATACAATTCCGAGTGGTACAGATAACTGAGAAAACCTAAGCCATCTCTTAACATATAAACTGTTGGTGTCTGTGCCTAGATTTCCAATTCCCTAAATGGGTACATGGTGAAGGCCCAAAGGAATGAGACAAATGGCATGATCTTTAGAGCTCCAAGAGGACTAATATCCTCTGTAGAATTCATTACTCTGCTAGCTGGTCGACCTACTGATGCTAGGCAGCCCGTATTTAATCAGAACAAGCAAGTTTTTGAGTGGAAAACACAGGAAACCTGAGCAGGAAACTTGGAGGGGTTCAAGGACCCCTTAGAGCAACAGACAATACTAATTAAGGAAAACTCCAGAAAGTCTCCAGGTGGCCTCAGCTGTGGCCTGTCTTGCCCGCTAAGGTGTCTCCTCATTCTCAGTTCAGCCTTGCTGGGGCCATGCCACATCCTGCACATGTATTCAGCTTCAATGGCTCCAACAATAAACCATGTTTTTCTGAGGGCTAACCACGTCTAATCCATGTTACTGTGAGAAGATGGCAATAAAAAACAAGAAAACATTTGTTATTCCTTCACAGTTTGTTGCTGTTTGTTTCTGCAAAAGCCCTCAGTAACAAGTTGTACCACAGCACGGTTTGCATTTTCTCAGGCTTCACATTTTTTTCTCTCATTCTTTTTTTCTTTTGTGCTACCTTGTGGCTTATTCAACACTCCAGTCATTCACCCATAGATTAGTTATGAGTTGTGGAGCCACAAGTTCTGCTGTATGCAGTACATCACTAAGTGGCTTCATTAAAGCACTGAGCCATATCAGGATGAGAATATCTGTGAGTTTAGCCCATTTATAGACCATCTTTGGAAACTCTTTCTGAGCAGCCCTCTGTGCAAAGGTCTGGATGAGAGGAGCGAAAACAAAGCTCTGTGTTATATAGATTCTGAAAGAACACACCGCAGGGTGTTTGGTTAGGGCCTTCTTGCCACATCATAACACAGCAGAAAATGTCACATGGCAGAAGAGAATAGGAAAGGACTGAATTTGCTTTTGTCAGAAACTCAGTCTGTTACAACAAGCCCATCCCTCAATAACAACATGACTCCATTAAGGGCAGAGCCCTCACAACTAACTGCATCTTAAAGGTCCAACACCGTTGCATTAGGAATTTATTTCCCAACTCAGGAATTATTGGGGAATCAAGTAAGTGGGTTCCATGAGTCCCCACAGTGCTCCAGTGTTGTCTGAGGTTATGACCAGAACACTACCTCTGGCACCCAAAAGAAAATTGTGTCCACATTGGACAGCGAACATAGGCCAGTTTCTTAGCTGAGCACACATGTCACAGCACTTCTGAGGCAGTCACCAAACTCAGCAGAATTGCTACACAGAGGACCCTGGGCCCATCCATAAGATGAGAAAGTGGAGGCCAGCATGAGGGGGCATGGGCATGAGGTTGTGGGCAGCTCCTCTCCAGTCAGACAGCACCAGAACTGGGTCTATATGCTGATAACCCCAGCTCTCCCATCTCTATTGCTTCCTTGTGATTTGGTGAGGGTTACAGTAAGTAATGACTGCAAAGGTTCCTGAGGCTGGTCACTGTTCCTTCAGAGATGTGGGGCAAAAGCGAGAATGGAGGCCAGGGACATATCATCCTGAGTAGAGTGACTGGAGCAAAGAGTGGTCTGCCTGGGGATACTGCATAGTTTTGCACCTAACTCCCAGAGCTCACGAGGTTCCTGGCTCCTCGTCCTTCCACTTGTTTTGTTCCTCCGTAGGGCCCAAGTGGTTAGAGTCAGAAGTATCAGAGTAAGAACCTGTACAGTCTGTAAGACAGGTGCTTCTGCTTGGCATTGAATTAAATGCAGTCAAAAGGAGGCCAGGAACTATAGATCAATCCTGTGCATGACTGAGTCCAGAGGAGAGATTCAGGAACTTAAACGTGTTCAAATTTCTACAGGACAATCAACTAAGGCAAATAGAAAATTCACTACGCATGATGAACTGTACGTATTGTATCTGCCCCTCCTGTTCATATGGGGATCTCAGCCTCCAGTCACTCAGTCACTCAGGATGTGACTGTGTGGAAATGAGTCACTGTAGATGTGTTCACAGTCCTGTGTCCCCTCACCTTAGGTGTGGTTCTGAAAAATGAATGATTAGGTTCATTATTGTGTACACAGAATAGAAAGTACTCACACAAACTATAAGGTGTGATAAAAAATAGGGTGAATGTATTGCAGTAAAAGATACATTACCATTATTCCTCTTCAAAATTCTCTCCCTCGGTTTGTGCACAATTGTCACTTTCTGAAGCAGTTCTGGAGTCCTCTATCATGAGTGTTTTTAGCTGTGCTGTCATGACTACTTTGATGTCCTGAATTGATGCAAACTGTTTACCTTTCATGGTCATTTTGATTTTAGGGAAGAGTCCGAAGTTGCATGGTGACAGATCCGGTGAATAAGGTGGATGAAGACACACTAAGGTTTTTATGAACCTGCCTTTCTGTTGCATACCATGCAGCATCAGTATTGACAGACTTTTGATCAAATTGTGTAAAGACATGAAAGAGGACTTCAAGAACTGCTTCAGAAAGTGGCAAGAATGAGGAGAATGTGTTCAAATGAGGGGAATATTTTTAGAAGATTAATGGCAATGAGTCTTTTATATTTGGCATAGATTTTGATCATATCCTGGCAACAATATATTCTACTACACATCAGTGCTACATGATATGGCTTATTGCTTTTGGCTATAGACATGTTTCTGTATTGGATGGCATAGGCAACCATAAAACTGCAGTAAGTACTTATGTCTCTAAACATAGGAAAGGTACAGTAAAAATACAAGATGAAAGGGAGTTTTCATCTCCATTTTAGTCTCATATATCGCCCATTGCTGAACAAAGTATCATAATGTGACACATGACTGTTATGAGAATGTACTCTGCACCATCCTAATGACACATACAGGGCTCCTACTTCTGCTGTCCTTATAAAAAAGAGAAATTTAGAAATGTACACACACACACACACACACACACACACCATCGAGTGGACACCAGAGCCAGCACCTGGAAGCCACAGCAAGACAAGGATGAGCAAACCCTGCGACCAGGAGGTGCAGGGCTCTGCCGTGGCTTTAGCTTGAACATACTGCAGTATGATACAACAGTAATGAGACTTCAGCAGTGCTGATCCCGTCTTGATTTGAACTTCTGCTGTTCTGATGGATTTTGGTATTAGTTATATTTCCTGAAACATGATATAAGTGAATATTGAGGTGGTTGGCACCCCTTAAATTATATAATCATGAAAGCCCTGACCTGACTCCCCCACCAGTCCTACCTCAAAACCATGTGCTGAGACCAGACTCAGAGTTCTGCACTGACTCTCCCATGCCCTGCAACTCCCATGTTCATCACTGTGCTGTTGGCCTGAAAAGTGAGGAAAGTGTGCTTGGCAGGTGTTTTTGTTTGGCTTTCATGCTGCCTCATACACAGGATTAACATGAAGCAATTTTAAAGCAATTCCTTTGCTGCCTTATGTGTTTTGTACATTATTTTCCCATTAACCCTGGGTCAAACTCAAATTCCATTTTTAACCCCTCTCTCTCTTGTCTCACATGTTCAGTTGATAAGTCAGGCCAAGTCTTTCCCCAGTCCCTGAGTAAAAAAATAGCTTCACTGTTCTTTTGTAAAATAAACACACTGCATTGTAAAATGTTGTATATTCTACTAGGTATAAGGAGGGGACTAAAATGTTATCAGAACACCTAGAAGGCCTTGGACTGCCACCACAACCTGCCCCTTGGCTCGAAACACCTGGGATGCCCCCCGCACGACTGAGCCACCTCAGACTGCTGCCGTGGGCCTGCCCCTAGGTCCAGCATGCCTGGGTCGTCTTGGACTGCCTCAGCGGCCTACCCCTTCCCCCAGCACACCTGGGATGCCCCTGACTGATGCCACAGGCCCACCCCTTGGGAAACCCACCCACCTCTGGACCTAGTACTGAGGTTGATCTCTGGATCCAACCCCTTATTCCAGAACCTTGGACTACAGTGCATTACTGTGCCAGCTGGATGGGAGACTCAGAAGCCCCTCACCCATACAGAAGACCTCAGCAAGCTCCAGTCAGTGTAGTGAGTTTGCCTCTAAAATAGAGGTCTACAGTGGGTAAACAGGAGTGGAAGTGAAACTCCCTCCAACTGTAAGACCTTGGGGAACCTAGCAAGAGAGTGGGGGATCCCCTCCTCCACACTGAGAACATCAGACAGGTTGAGGAGTGTGCCAATAAGGCCTCCCCCAACTTGGAGAAAATTAAAAGAGCTTATGAGACCCCCAGTGACACAGTAGGGTCTCAGTTGACACAAACACTATAGACAGAGAGATCTGGTGACCTGCAACAACCTGAAGTGATAGCAACAGCAGGAACTAAGAGTTGACTTGCATCAATACTTCTAGGCTAGTTAGCCCAGAAAGAATATAGGAGTCACCCAACAGGCCCTGTAGGAGAAATTCAGGTGACTAGCTCTCCTCTTCATTGTGGTACCCAGCAATTGGATAAACATCAACCACATAGTAGGACCCTAAAATTCACACAATGGACAGCTGAGACTGTTGGGAACATAAGACCAAATATTTACCCAAAAGGTGAAAATGACAAAATGAAAAGGCAAAATGCAATCTCAAATATCTAGTCCATCAGGAGCAAGTGCAGGTGATGTTGAAAAAGAGGACTTTAAAAGTCATACACCAGATATCTCTGAAAAGATAGAAAATGAAGTAAAGAAACAAATCCATGAGGCTATAGAGGAACTCAAATTAGAATGTCTTACATTAAGACAGAAATAACAACCTTAGTAAATGAGTTGCTCAACATAGCTAGACAAGAAGTACATAAAAAAATACACAGGAGCATGGGAAATTGAAACTTTGAATGAACAATGTAGAAAACAAGCAGAATCCATGAAACAAATTCAGAGATATCCAAGAAACAAAAAATTCTATTGAAAGCTGGCAAAACCGTTTAAACAAAGCTGAGGATAGAATTTCAGACAGGATTGCAGATAGTGATCATGAAAAGGTAGAATTTATAAAAACAACAAAGCAGCATGAAAAGACAACCCAGCAGCTTCAGGATCATGCCAAGAGAAACAATATAATATTAATAGGCATCAGTGTAGATGCAGGAGTCAATGCAAATGACATAACTAAACTATTCACAGAAGTAATAGCAGAACATTTCCCAAACATGGGGAAAAAATCGGATATACAAATAAGTGAGGCATACAGAATGCCAGAGAGTCACAACCAACATAAATCTACACCAAAATATATAATAATTAAGATCCCAGACATATAGCATAAAAACAGAATACTAAAAGCTGTTAGAGAAAAGATACAACTCACATATCAAGGAAAGCCTATTAAAATCATGGCAGACTTTTCAGCACAAACCTCTAGGTTAAGACAAGCTTGGAGTGAAGTATTTCAAGCCCTAAAAGAAAACAACTTTCAACCCAGACTGATGAACCCAGCAAAACTGTCTGTCAATTTTAATGGAGAAATAAGATCTTTTCATGACAAAGAACTGAAGAAATTCATGTCCACCAAACCAACCCTAGAAAGAGTATTGAAAGACATACTAGATAGAGATAAAAATGACCACAATCTCCAGAACAACAACAGAAAGAAACCACCAGGCTGAACAAGAAATTAAACAAGGGAGAAAAGCAGGAAACCAACAATAGGAACACAATATGGATGTCAAGCCAGTACATATCAATGATATCCATAAATGTAAATAGGTTCAATTCACCTATCAAAAGAAACAGGTTGACAGAATGGATCAGGAAAAAGGATCCCACAATATTCTGTACACTAGAAACACATTTGACTCAAAAAGAAACTCACAGATTAACAGTCAAAGGGTGGAAAACAGTATTCCTTGCAACAGGAACCCAGAAAAAAGCAGGGGTAGCTATTCTGTTTGCAGACAAAGTGAACTTCAAACCTAAAAGGACTGAAAGAGATAAAGAAGGCCACTACATACTTGCAAGTGGAAAACTACAAGAGGAAGAACTAGCAATTATAAATATATATGCACCAAATACAGAAGCACTCAACTATATAAGACAAATACAAATGGACATGAAAAACCAAATACACAAGAACACAATTGTAATAGGAGACCTTAACACTCCAGTGTCACAAAGAGATAGATCAACTAGACAAAAAGTCAGCAAAGAAATAATAGAACTGAATCATACCTGTGAGCAAATGGACTTAGTGGATATTTACAGAGTGTTCCACCCAACCACATCAGAATATACATTCTTCTCAGCTGCACATGGGATATTCTTCAAAACAGACCATATATTAACCCATAAAGAATTCTTAACTAAATACAAAGGGAGCAAAGTTATCCCATGCATAATATCTGATCATAGCACACTACAATTGGAAATCAATGGCAAAAACCCCTGCAAAACCTGCATAAATACATGGAAATTAAATAACAGAATAACCAGTGGGTTACAGATGGAGTTAAAGAAGAAATAAAACAATACCTACAATACAATGAAAATGCAGATACAATATACCATAACCTATGGGATGCAATGAAAGCAGTCCTAAGAGAAAAATATATAGCAATAAATAGTCACATAGAAAATGGAACAAACACAAATAAATAACCTAATGCTACATCTCAAGCTTCTAGAAAAGGAAGAGCAAGTCAAACCCAAAACTCATAGAAGAGAGGAAATTGTAAAGATTAGAGCAGAAATTAATGCAATTGAAACTAAAAAACAATACAAAGTATTAATGAATCAAAGAGCTGGTTTTTTGAGAAAATAAACAAAATTGATAAAGCCCTGGCCAACCTTATCAAGAAAAAGAAAGAAAAACTCAAATCCATGCAATAAGGACTAAAAAGAAGGATATTACTGCAGATCCCATGGAAATTCAAAAGATCATGAATACCTACTTTGAAAATCTCTACTCACATAGGGTGGAAAACACAGAGGAAATGGACAGATTTCTAGGAACATATGAAGTACCAAAGCTCAATCAAGAAGATATAACAATTTTGAATAACCCAATATCAGCTACTGAAATAAAAAATGTGATTAAAAACTTATCAACAAAGAAAAGCTCAGGTCCTGATGGATTGATTCATGGTTCAATTCTATAAGAAATTTAGAGAAGATTTAATGCCAATACTCCTTAAACTCTTCAATGAAATTGAAAGAGAAGCAGTCCTCCCTAACTCATTCTTGGAGGCAAGTATCACTCTAATACCAAATCCAGAGAAAGACCCAACCAAAAAGGAAAACTATAGACCAGTCTCTCTAATGAACATTGATGCAAAGATTCTCAATAAAATACTGACAAATAGGATGCAGCAAGTCATCAAGAAGATTATACAACACAACTAAGTGGGATTTATTCCAGGAATGCAGGGATGGTTCAGCATATGCAAATCAATAAATATAATATACCACATCAACAGAGCCAAAAATAAAAATCATATGATCATTTCAATAGATGCAGAAAAAGCTTTCAATAAAGTCCAACACCTTTTCATGATAAAAACCTTACAGAAACTTGGAATAAACAGTATGTACTCCAATCTCATAAAGGCCATCTATGATAAACCAACAGCCAACATTATACTAAATGGACAAAAAAACTGAAAGCCTTCACCCTAAAATCAGGAACAAGACAAGGATGTCCAGTATCACCACTCCTATTCAATATAGCTCTGGAAATATTAGCCAGAGCAATCAGACAAGAGGGAGAAATAAAAGGAATAAAAATAGGAAAAGAAGAACTTAAATTATTGTTATTTGCAGATGACATGATACTCTACATAGAAGAACTCAAAAACTCTATTGAAAGACTACTAGAAGTAATAAACAAATTCAGCAGCATAGCTGGATACCAAGTCAACACTCAAAAATCATTAGCATTCCTATTCACAAACAAAAAACTCCATGAGAGATATTATGGAAATATCGCCTTTCACAATAGTATCTAAAAAAATGAAATACCTAGGAATCAACCTAACCAAGAATGTAAAAGACCTATATGCTGAAAGTTATACTACTCTAAAAAAGGAGATTGAAGAGGATATTAGAAAATGGAAGGATATTCCTTGCTCATGGTTAGGAAGAACCAACATTGTGAAAATGGCCATACTCCCAAAACTGTTACACAGATTCAATGCAATTCCAATTAAAATACCATTAACACCTCTTATATATCTAGAGAAAATATTCCTAAAATTCATCTGGAAACATAAGAAACCTAGGATAGCAAAGGCGATTCTAGGAAACAAAGGCAAGACAGGAGGAATCTCAATTCCTGACGTGAAACTATACTACAAAGCCACAGCATGGTACTGGCAAAGAAATAGACCTGAGGCTCAATGGAATAGATTAGAAAACACTCAGCCTTATATTTGACAAAGGGGCTAAACATGTTCACTGGAAGGATAGCATCTTTAATAAATGGTGCTGGAAAAATTGGATTTCCATATGCCAAAGAATGAAACTAGACCCATGCCTATCACCATACACTAAACTAAAGTCAAAATGGATCAAGGATCTAAATATTAAAACAGAAACACTAAATCTACTGGAGGACAAGGTAGATAAAAATTTTGGAGACATAGGGATAGGGAGATAATTCATGAATAAAATGCAAACTGCATGGGAAATTCAAAGAATCAACAACTGGGATCTCATATTACTAGAAACTTTTTGAACCTCAAAAGAAATCACCAACAAAGTGAAAAGAAAACCCATAGAATGGGAAAGAATCTTAGCCAACAATCCCTCAGACGAAGGACTTATATCCAGAACATATCAAGAATTGAAAAACATCAAGCCCCCCAAATTCAAAGACCCTCTCCAAAAATGGACATCGGAGATGAACACATAGTTCTCAGCTGAAGATATACAAATGGCAAATAAATATATGAAGAAATGTTCACCATCACTGGTCATTCGAGAAATGAAAATTAAAGCAGCATTGAGATTTCATCTCATCCTGGAAAGAATGGCTGCCATCAAGAAAACAACTGACAACAAATGTTGGAGAGGATGTGGGGAAAAAGAAACACTGCTCCATTGTTGGTGGGAGTGCAGACAGGAGCAACCACGGTGGAATCAGTATGGAGATTCCTCAAAAAACTAGGATTGGAAGCTCTATTCAATCTAGCTATTCCCCTCCTGAGTATTTTCCCAGAAAAATTGAAAAGGTCATGTTGCAGTGATAATGTGCACCCATGTTCATAGCAGGACAGTTTGTGATAGGTAAATCTTGTAAACAAACAAAATGCCCATCAACTGCAGAGTGGCTGAAAAAAATGTGGTATTTTTATACAATGGAATGCTATTCGGTTATAAAATTGGGTGATCTTGAGGCCTTTATAGGTAAGTGGAAGCAACTTGAGAATATCATTAGTGAAATAAACAAGACTTACATTAGTAAATATCACATTGTCACTCTAGTGTAAAAAATAGTAAGAACTGACAGAATAATGGGATCCAAAAAGTATAATGGATATTTTAAAAGTGAAAGGGAAGGAAAAGTGCTCTAATGGATATAACGGTATGTATAGTGTGTAAGATAGATGACCATATTACTAAATTTCTGTTAGATTATTGAACAGAAGAGTTTGCACTGTCAATGTTTTAGTGTCTAGCTCTTTTTTTATGCTTTGATTTTGTAACTTTAACAACTATTGTTAAGATGACAATATGTAATGTATCAACTAGCGATTTTATGATGTTAATTTTTTTTCAATTCTGTACTCTACCTTTTTCTCTTTTTTTAAAATTTTCTTTTCTTTAAATAAAAATAAAAAATAAAATGTTATCAGTAATCTCTCTCAGATACCTGTCAGTATTGCTCTGGGTATTCTAGATACTTGGTATTTCTTCTTGCAAATATATTTTCACAAAATGGGCCTATGCTATACATGCTACTGGTACTATTCTCTTGTAGCTTTGTCAATTATTCATCATCTCATTTATTGTGGACAGCTCTGCATGTCACCGAATGTCTCTTGAGGCTGGCCTTTGCAGGCTTTTGCTGACCGGTGAGTGCTCAGTCCTGTGAAGATCCACTAGTACCATCTCCAGGGCCTGTATTCCATACCTTGATCAGACTCAGGAGGTGTGACTCAGCAAGGTATAATTTATACACAAAAGAAGGCAAAATTCTGCTATATATGTTGGCAGAAACCTGGAGAATTTAAATGGGAATAAATTTTTTGGCTATTAGACTAAAATAGATGGAAGAAGATATTGAATTAAGCTAACTGTATTGCTGTTAATTCACAGAATCAAGATTTGATGTAGTAGCTTGTTCTGCTAGAAGTGGCTGTAAGTTTGCTTTGTTGATTAAAATCTGAACTTGGCGATGGTCTACATTCGGTGAGGCTGAGGTGCTAGGACTTAGGGACATAATACTGAGGAAGAGCTGAAAATGTCTGAGGAAGCAGAGCCTCCCAGTTGGCTAAAGAAATGTGGTGGAAGATGCCACGACCCAAATGCTGCTCCTGAGATTCTTGGGCTTAAGAACTGCAAGAGAATGAGAAAAATAAAGAAAAGACAAAGCTGGGGTCAGGTGGAGCCTTTATTCTCCTGATGGGAGGAAAGGAACTGCTCAACCACTGTAGCACCTTTATTTATATACAGGGAAAGATGATGTCAATTTCAGCCCCTCTGCCTAGCAACCCATTGCTTGGCAGGCCTGGGCCCCTTGCCTTCTTGGTGCTGGAACAACTTGTTTACATAGCTTGTTTTGGTCTTTCTGGGGTTTTTTTGGCTTGCTTGTTTTAGCCCCAGAAATGTGATCAATCTCCCACTTCAACGGCTCCCAACAGGGAGACATGTTTGAATGTGACTGGTAGCCATTCTTTGGAGTAGGGGTGATGGAAAGAGACAGTGGAATAGTAGTTAGCATGACCAGGATGTGCCTTCCTATCATTCCCAGTCTAAGGACACCTCTCCATCAGTTTGTAACCCCTGACCAATAACCACAGTTGAAGAAGTAGCCTGTGCATCAGTTCTTGGAAATCCCCAGTTCAAGCTCAGGTGCAGAAACACCAAAAGATGTCCAAAGGTAATCTTTGGCCATGGACAGGCTCATTCTCTATGCACCCATGTGAGCAGTGTCTCATGGGTACAAATATAACAGAGTGCTTTATGGGAAAGGAAGTACATGGTTGACTCAGGACATATGACTCAATGTGAGCTGTCAAACACTCCTGGGACAGTCCTCTGTAAGGGGCTTAGACTCCACCAGAAGTAAAAGACTACTTTTCCTTATCTCTGGGGCTGCTCTGAGCCTTTTCACTGGCCAACTCTCACTCTGCAGAGTGCTTCTTTCCTGCCTTGAATAATGTCCAATTCTTTGTTCAGGATACCAAGAATCTGACAGGAAGCCCTATAGGACCCCCTATCCAGTAACAATCCTACCCCTGGGACAGTGGGTACAGTGGTACCCCAGAATGACAAGGCAGAAGTCATGCTTCCCTACCAGACCTATGTTAGCACAGTTGCTGCAATTGGCAGCAGGAATAAAGTAGAACCAGAATGCTTTGCATACTTTACACAGAAAGATCTGAAGTTCCCTCAAACTTAAGTTTCTTGAAATGTAAAACCTATATCTTTATCTCTTAACTTGTAGTCTGAGATTCCATTCATTTGGGCTTAACGTACTGCAGAGAACATTAGAGGTCACTGATATAGTGCAGAGTTGCCTTTTAATAATTAAGATGTGATTTTATTTTTTAAAGTATTAATGTTAACGCTATTTGAAAATCTCTTCCCTTACAGATTTTAAGATGTTTTAATTTGCCCATTGTGAAAGCAATATGCATTCAGAAGACATACATGTATCAAACAGGTACATGAAAAATGTTCAGTGACACTAAGTCATCAGGGAATGGCAAATTAAAGCCACAAGGTGTGTGACTGCACACCCAATGAGTTGGTTGCTTAAAACAAAACAAAATAAAACAACAACAACAACAAAAACAGTGTGGGGAAGAAGAGGAGAAGTTAGAAAGTTAGAACCTTTGTCCACTGTTAGTAAAAATGCAAAACCACACAGATACCATGGAAAACTGTAGGTCAAAGAGGATGAAACTAAGATGACAACCAGCCCTGAGAAGAGTTAAAGTTTTATTGCCTCTGCTGAGTGCACATCTGGGTCACAAATCCAGTGTCACTCTGAACTGGGGTGTTTGATTTACACCCACAGGACCTTGGGTTCAGGAGATACAGGTAAGGGTGTTTGGCAGAAGGGGACAGAGCAGGGTGGCCTGATGAATTGAGCTAAGTTCCATTTTCCTAAGTTTCTGCATCTCTGAAGTGGCATTATCCAGCCAGGGTGGAGTTAAATTCTATTTTCCCAAACCAGGGTTTTGTCTCTGAGGAATGACCTGGTCCCTGTGGACCAGCTTCACATCCCAGACTCCTCGTTTAAGGCACAAAAGTGCGTGTGTGTGTGTGTGTGTGTGTGTGTGAACTGGGAACTGGACCGGGTGTTTGTACAGGTCGGGGGTGGACTCGCCAGCATCTGGGGGTGAGAGAATTGATTTGGAGGAATGGATTGGGGAGCTGGAAGAGACCAGGGCATATGTGAGGAGACAACTATCGGGACCTCCATAAGGAGGGGCCTGTGCTGTCAGTGAAGACAGCCAGTCCAATTCTGGCTGCCATGCTCTTCCTTTCTCTCAGGCTTCATCAGTCAGTCCTACTGCCATGTCCTGAATGAGTCCTGTCTCATAGGCACAGAAACAGCTTTCCCCCTTAGGACTAAGCAGAGGCCTCTCCTCGCTCCCTAAGGTTTTGGGGGACTGCACTGCTAATGGAGCAAATAGGGTAAAGTGTGTGTCCCTACCTGACAGGGGGGCTGGAGTGGGCTGACGGTGAGGTGGAGGGAGAGTTGTGAATGTTCCACTGGAAGTCAGCCTTTTACAGGGGCTGGTACTACTGAGGAAAGGAAGGTGGCAGTGGTGAAGATGGGGCAGACTGTGGTAAGTTTGGGAGTGGATGAACTGAGACTCAGTGGTGTAGAGGTAATCAGGACCTTAGTCTGAAAGAACTGGCCCTTGTCTTAGATACATGTCATTTTTCTGGGAGGAGGTTAAGTAATTGAGAGTGTTAGTTATCTACAGATTTAGAAAAAGGCTGTACAGTAAAAGTCGTCGACATACAGACCTTGGGTTGCATTTTGAAGGCTATAGGAGTTTTAGAACTGGGCTGTTCTGTGGTCAGCAGCAACTCCCAGCACACTGGACAAAGACAGGACATAGTTGTCTTTGGATATGAGATGCTGGCCCCATTTGTAGGTGTCTGTGCGCAACTGCCCCTTTAGCTTGAGGGAGGAAAGGATGGATTTTGTAGTTACTTTTATCTAGGGCTGTTTTTAGTCCTTCTTAGTCCAGTATTCTGTGATTGACTGGAATGTACTGGCAGTGTTATCAAAGAAGTTTAGGTGCTGAGAATTTTACCCCTTTTGCCATGGCATATTTTTTATGATGAATCACAAAATTGAAATCATTGACAAGGAGTGAAGTGGTCACATCTGTAACTGATTTGAGTGGCATAGGGACATCGTTAGGAATCTTTTTTTTTTTTTTTGAGTCTACTAATTGTCAGAGGTAGAGTGACTTTCAGCACAGAGATGAAACCTAAGCTGGGTGATGAAATCTAAATGGGGTTTGCAGCAGACTTAGGCGTTGGTCTGAGGCCCATCATTGAGAACTGTGGGATTCTGGAAGAAATAAACTGGAAAAGATAGTTGCCCAAACATGAACCAAAGAGAATTATTTAAGAATAATTATTAGCAGTCATTCTTACCAAGAAGAGTTTGAAAGCTAGACCCAAATAATATCTTTTGTGAAAGTTATAATCAGGCATTTATGTGTAAGACCTCTTCCTTGTAACCTCTCAGCTCTATTTATCTTTTAGTAGGGTTGACACAACTGACTCCATTTATATTTTGACTGTGTGTGTGTGTGTGTGTGTGTGCGTGTGTGTGTTATTCCCTCTCGTCATGAAGGCACTGTTGGTTAACTGTCATTTCATTTACTATTACCCTCTCTGTCGGGATCCCTTTCTGGTTGTTGGTCTTATCTGGTCACCCATTGGAGGGGAAGTAAGTGATGATTTGGATTTGGTGTCCTAGTAACTTTCACCCACATTTCAGCAATGTGGTTTAAAAGGAATAGATCTTAGACTTCACTAAACCAACAAGAGTAAAAACAGATAGCCAAACAGATTCCTTTCATAAGCTTCATCTTCTGCAAAACTTTTGACATCCCTGGACCTCCTAGTTGTATCACTCTTTCCTTATTATCTTGTTAGGGCAAAATCAAATCACTTAAAATATTCTTATACTCAAAACATATCATTACATTTTATAAATTTTTAATTTTTTTAAATTCTACTGACTGATTTTTTTTGTAACAAACCTAATAACTGCTTCAATTATAAAATGTTTCTGGTATATTTTTATTTCACAGTTAACTCACAGATGTTACATTTTATTAGAACTGGCTGACAGATTTTTAGGCAACCTTAAACTTTTAATTATCTTAGTACCAGTAAACAGCAGAAAGAGCAAAGATGTTAGTTTTCAGCAAGGGCTGACAACCCTTTAAGCCTTTAGATGACCTTGAATGACAAATTATCTCAGTACGGTGTACACAGAAACCAACACAAGAGCAAGTTAACCCTGTAATGTTTAGGAATCCTCTCAAAGCAAAGCTGTTAATATAAGAAGTATTTTAGGCACGTCAATCAGACAAAAACATTAACTTAAAGCACAAAATTCAACATAAATTTACAAATTAGTTAAGATGTTTTTTAATGGACCCCATTTCCTTTTTATGGGCAGAAAGGCCTTTTTGTCTTTTTTGGTTTTTCAGACAGAAGTCAAGCTTAGCTTTCAAACCAGCACCCAGTATAGGGTGTGGGTAACCCGAGTGCTATTTTCTACCTGATATTTGGCTTTGAACTTTGACTTATTTTTTATACCAACATGAATCATAGTAGAGATCTCTGATAATATTTCTTTTAAAAATATAGAGTTATGCCAATAAGTTATAAGGCAGAAAAGGCATCAGAATATGGAGGATTTTTAGGTCTTTAAGGAGGCGAAAGAGGCAACTCTTTGGGTGCTCAGAGGACCAAACTAGAATTGCCCTTAGAGGATTTGGTGGGGTCCCAGGCAAACAGAAGAGGACAGTAGCCACTAGCAGGGGCCCAGTCCTCTAGCAAGGACCAGGCCAAGTTGCCCACATCAGGATTCATCAGTGTCAGGATTGCAAAGTCCATGTATTCCAGAGAAGACCTAGAGAATTACTTGACTCCTAGGAGATGACTGCCTACATCAGAGAGACTGGCCAGTGTGAGGCACGGCAGCAATGACAAGGGCAGCCTTGTGTCCTGTTTGCTGCTCATGCTGCCACCCTGCACATTTCCCTCTTGTCTTGGTAGGAAAGTGTCAGTGAGGATGACATGGATATCTCTCCTGATGAGGCCCACACGTTGGGGCAGGGGTGGAATCTTTTGATATAGTATGTGGGATTGGTAGAGGACATAGCCAGACTTTTTCTTTTCTCTCCTTTTTTCTTTTCCTAGATTTGGGAGTTCAGACAGGGAGATGGGAGCATAGACACAGGTAAGTTCTTAAAAAATTAAAAATAAAATTCTGTATGATCCAGAAACCCTGTTTGGGAATTTATTTTTAAAAAGGATTTTAAAAAGATATTAGCATTCCCATGTTATTGCAGCACTATTTACAATCACCAAGATGCAGAAACACCCTAAATGTCTACTGACAGGTGAACTGCATTGCAGAATGGCTTAGATCTAACATGTGCCCCAGCCAGGCATGGCGGAGCACACCTGTAATCCCAGCACTCCAGAAGTTGAAGCAGAGAAATCACTGTGAATTCAAGGCATCCTGGGCTACACAGTGAGTTCAAGGCCAGCCTGAACTACATAGCAAGACCCTATCTCAAAAATAAATAAAGTAAAATAAAATGTAAAATAAAATTAAATATGCCCCAAAGTCTCATGCATGCAGAGGCAAAATTAAGAAGGTGAGTGGATCCTGGGGTTCTTTCCTCAATGGGTTTATCACTCACTATTGCTGAATGTGCTGCTAGGAGGTGGGGCCTGGCTGAAAGTGGGTTTTTCACCAGGTGAAGGGAAAGAAATCAGATACAGAAGGACAAGCTCACATGTGGAGGCCATGGTCTCCAGGGCAGTGGGTTCCGAGTGAGAGGTGACCAGGTCATGTGTGCTCTGCCTTTCACCATCAATTAACTATTGGAGGATGCCAAGCCTGACAGGCTGGTTGGAGTGTAGGGGACAGTCTAGAAGAGGGCTCATTGGAAGGAAGTAAGGCACTGGGCACATGTCCATCCTCTCCTGTCAGAGGTGAGTTGGCTGCTCTAGCCCTCCCATGCTGCCCCATGATGGATGCCCTGATCCCCACTGGCCCAGAGGACAGGGGCGAGGACCATGGGCACAGCCCACACAAAGGAGGCCTAGAGCCTCCCCTCCTTTCCCTTGTCTCAGTGAGGGATATGAGTTGACACAGGCAAGACTCATGCCAGGTGCTCTCATCACAGTCTTAACAAAAAGTAACACGTGCTAATTGCTTAAAACAGGGAAAAGGTGTAAACATGCAGAAAGAAGAAAAATGATAACTCTTTAGATCCACAGCCTGGTTTTTTTAACCACCATTAATTTTAATTAAAATGCTAAGATTTAAAAATTTTAAGAATTCATTTTTTTCTGATGGTTTCTAGTTTAGCCTCAGCTGCTGTTTATAGAATATTTGGTCAATAAATAATTCATTGGCATCTACCCCTTTTCTCATGTGAAATGCAAGACTGCATATATTTTCTTAAAATGAAGAAACATACTTATATCTGGAACAGGTCAATATTTCCTGAATTATTGAAGTTATCCTGGAGATAAGAGTTGAGATGACTGATTTTTTTTCATTATTCCATAAGCCTGAATATTTACTACTTTGCTCCATTTTCATTATTCACATTTTAGACTCTTTCTGGGGAGCACATAGCAAGCATCGTCCACTCATTTTCCCACTCAGTGCCTTCACAGCACTGTGTCCTCTCCGGCCCCTTGCTACCTGGGGCCTCCCCATGGCCTTGGATGTGCGCATCACCTGGGGACTGGGTATGTCCTGCTGGTGCACCAGCTGGTGGGCCGGAGACTCAACTTCTGCTGGCCTTCAGACCTGTTACGAAAGACTCCCTCAAGGGAGCAAACAAAAACATCGACCGTGTAATGGTTGGTTGTTCCTTCAGCCTTGCTTCCTTCCCTCAAGATCACTTCCACTTTGTAGGCTTTCGGTGACTGCTGTGTTAGTGTCCAGTTGCTGCTGGGCCTACTGACTTCAAATCCAGTCTCCAGCCAGCACACATCCATCATCTCCTAGCTCTGAGTCACAAGTTTGAAATGGTTCTCATGAGGGTATGACTGAGATGGTGGTGGGCTGTGTCCCTTTCTGGAGGTCCTGGCAGTTTCCCACTTCAAGGTTTTTTCCACACCCTGTTCTTCTTCCAAAGTCAGCAACATCCCATTGAGTCTTTCCCACACCCACCATTCTGACACTGACAATGGGCCCACCCAAGGTGAGCCGTGACAGGTCAAGGCCTCTAACTTAATCACACCTTCAGAGACCTTTTTGGCATCCCAAAGGTTGTAACACTTCCACCTTTGGGCTTGGAAGGTGCATTGTCTTTCTACCACAAACACTTTCAAACAGTGGGTAATATGCAAAGTGGGATAAAATCCTTGAGATTCTGTTTTCCTTTTGCTGTTTCTCAATTCTACACGTTTTCTACTTCACATGTGGTGAAAAGATATCTTTTAGGATTAAGGCTATTTTGCTCACTTTTTAAGGGTGGTTACAAGGCAAAATTGTGAAGCAGAAATTTGGCCTGTCCATTCTTCCCCTTCTATACCTATTTCTATTTTTCCCAGGACACTGCTTTCTTATTCACAGTCTTAGACTAAAGAAATAGTCCCTTGGGGATATTTTCATGTGATGAAAGCATTTTGGAAGATAAGAAGACTCAATGGAACAGAGTGGAGCCATGAATTCCAAAATGATCAGTAACAGGGAGGCAGTAAATTGTATACAGGCAATTCATTATGTGCTCGGTTAATCCTTCGAAGACATTACTGTTGAGTGAGGTTCAGTTGCCATCCTCATGGAGCTGACCATCAAATTGATTTAGAATTTATGCTATTGAACCAGAGGATTTTTAACTCCCTATGTAGGGTCTAGCCATTTGTACATATGTGTCATATGTGTATCATGTACAGATATTAAGATTCAGAAACTATATTTTTCTTTGTGGAATTGTTATGGACTCCCACTTACCAATAGTTGTGAATTTGGCAATATCGTATCCCAAGAAGCATAGGCCTAAAGTTTCCTCTTTTTTAGGACATGGAGAAGGAAGAAGTGAAACAAATTCTAAACCCAGCAGCATCTTCTGGTTAAAATAATCCTTTTAAATGATTCAGATTCTTCCATTTAAAGTCCTCCTCCCTGACACTTTCTAGAACAGCATCTAGCATCGTTGGGAGTGAGGCGTAGGTGATCTGAGCATAGGGCAGCTGCACCGGGGTTCTGATTTCCTCCTAGCCCAGCATCCACTGCAGGGCTGCTGGGCCAGCCTGGTCAGGGGCACACGAGGTAAAGTATCCACGTCGGCCTCACGACCCCAACTCCAGGCTTTAACTGCTTGTCCAGGTCTCTGAGCACCTCGGGCTATGTCATAAAAAGGCGCGTGGTAGTAGCGGGAGCATGCAGGCCCACGAACATCCTTCGCTTCCCTGAGCCGACCAAGAGGATGGCAGCTGCGAGCTGCAGGGCTCTGCGCTGAGGCCTCTGGGTGAGGCAGGTGGTCGCCAGGAGACAGGGGCCCAGTGGGTCCTTGGGCGGGGCTTTGCCTGAGGGCTCAGGGGAACGAGGAAAGCAGCGGGACTAAACCGGAATAAACTACCACGCTGTGCGCACAGCTGGTAACTATTCCCGTGCAGAAGCCCGCCTGCCTGGTGCGAGGTTTCCCCTCTGCCCGCCCTCCCGAGGCAGCGTGTCCCTCTGCAGCCAGGAGCGGATCCCTGAGAAGTGCGTGGCCGCCGCCTGCCAGGGACAACCCGGGGGAGCTGGGACAGTTGAGCCTTGGCCCTGAGGGCCAGCACGGGCCCGCCCTCCGGAGAAGCAGCGGGCAGCCCCCGCCGAGTCCGACCGACACCTGGAGCCCCTCGCCCACTGCTCTCTGCCGGGCTCCGCTCCTCGGCCCGGGCCTCTCACCTCCGCAACTCGCTCCCTTCGGAGCCCCATCTCCTGTCTCAGCCTGGCCGCGTGTGCGCTGCTAAGGGCGAGCTCGCCGGAGTCCGGGTGCTGGCCCTGCCGCGCCGCGGGGGGCGCCGCTGGGGAGCGCGCCTGGGGAGCGCGGCGCCGCGGGGTCTCCGGAACCCAGGGGAGGAGTCGTTTCCTTTTACTGCAGGCCTGCGAGGGCGCTTCCCCTCCGTGTTCTAAGAGGGTTCCCCGCAGTCATCTTTAAACAGAGGCTCCTTCCCCGAGGGGCAGGGGACTGAAGGTCAGTGGAGGACCGCAGACCCCATCTTCCATGTCCTTGGCCCACAGCTTCACGCGCGCCGCTGGCCATCAAGGCAGAAGGGTATTATTATTTTTATCGAGCTTATTGATTTAGATACACAAAATGATCATATTCATCATAGGGGATTTGTACCTGTGCGTGACATATTTTGATTCCACTTTTTTCTGTTTCCTCTCCTCCCTTCAATCCATCTTCCCATTCCTCTTTACAAAGCTTTGTTTCCATTTTATCATTTTTAATTTTTTCTTTTCCTTTCTTCCCCCTTCTTTCACCCTAGTTGTTCTTTTCTCTTGAACAATTTTTTTAGATTTTTAATTTTATTTTACAGAGAATAAAACAAAAGAGGACAGAATAAAGCAGATCAGAACAGAACAATGCAAGCAACACAGCACATCACAAGACAATTGGATATCAACAGTAACTACCATAATGTCTCTTTCTTTGAAATAGTTGAGCATAGCTTCACACACAACAATGTCAAGCATAACAAAATAGAATAAAACCATTTAAGAGAATGAAAGTATTACAAGGCATTGGGAACCAAATAACGGAAAATGAACAATGGCTACTGTAATATCTCATTTTCCATAAAAATTTGTTTATATTATTACACATATTAAAATCCAGTAGGAAACAACATGATAGAACCAATGCTAATAGGACAAAAGCATGTTTGGACTTCAAGATGATATTAAATAAGCAATGGTTGCCATAATGTCTTGTTCAAAGTAGCTGTTCATACCATCACACATAATAAGATCAAACAAAACAATAAAACCATTCCAACCAATGAATGAAAACATTTCAAGACTTCAAAGCAATATAATGGGGAACCATGATTACCATAGAATCTTATGTACTCTTAGCATTTCTTTTTTTTTTTTTTTTGCCTTTTTTAGACAGGGTCTTACTATGTAGTTCAGGCTGCCTTGGGTTCACTGCGTAGTCCAGGCTGGCCTCGAACGTGCAATGATCTGCCTGCCTCAGCCTCCTGAGTGCTGGGATTACAGGAGTGCGCCACCACGCCCGGCTCTTACTCTTACCATTTCTTACACTAGGGAGACTATACGATATTTACACATGTGAGTTGGATTTATTTTGCTTATGAGTATGGTCTCAAGTTGCATCCATTTATTTATAAATATCTCAATGTGATCATTCTTTATAGCTGAGTAGTACTCCATTGTATAAAAGTACCACATCTTTTTTATCCATTCCTCAGTTGATGGGCACTTAGGTTGTTTCTAAGATCTGGCTATTACAAATTGTGCTGCTATAAACATGGGTGCACATATATCACTGTGGTATGATGTTTTCAGTTCTCCTGGGAATAT